>AWYF02000432.1:0-51719 GCA_000504405.2 Mycosphaerella sp. Ston1 | reverse complement strand
CACACACACCTACACCTTACCGTCGCACCTCGCCGTCGCAATGTCTGCTACCGCCGTCGCCGCTGCCGTCGCGCCCCTATTCACCTACTCCGTAAGGTACTCAGAGCTCTGTTCTAATTGCGGTACGGAGTAGTAAGAGATATACACAGCCGTTCTCAGAACTTCAGCGCGTTACTTCACCTGCACACCTATTCCTTACCCAATTATAACACCTACACTACTTCTATATATAATAATTACATGCACTTGCTCGCAGGATACTGCGCTATAGACTCTATAGTATTTGTAGTCTATTATAGTGTGTTGTTGTAATGAGATTGGTGTATAGGGCAAATACTACAAAGTAAGGATCCTTCAGAAAGCTGCCTAAGGCAGGTGTTTGTCTGCAAATAACCAAATCCATGTCTGCAAATAACATCGTACGTGGTTGGTGGTTGTTCGCAGTGCTCTCCTGCGAAGGGATGTCACACTAGCTCCCGCTGCGGGCCGTTGACACCCACAGAGAATATCCGTAGTTCCATCGGCGCTACCGCTCGTTATTCGCTCTCCATAAGCTTGGAGGACACAACTGTCCGTGCCCCAGGCCTCCACCAGGCTGCTGGCAGCAACTGACCACTGACCACTGACGACTGACCACTGACCACTGACCGGATGTCGCTCGCCAATCGCCACCACACTCTGCACGCGCTATCGCATTAGCACCTCGCACAGCCTCGAGTCGCCAATGGATGGATGGATGGATGGATGGATGCGTGCTTGGGACTGCCTCATTTCCTCTCACCCCTCCTCAGAGCAAACGCTGGGCGCCAGAACTAGAACTAGATCGACGACGACGACGACGAAGCGAGGCGCTCACTGCCATGGGCCGCCCGTCCCATCGTGTGCGACTGGACAAACAAAGGGCGATCCCATCGGTCCAGGGCGACGCCGTCTCTCTGGGAGCGCTTACAGTGGACCAGCGAGACTGTACATACTATCTTCGTTCCCTCGCTACGTATGACTATGATGGCGGCAGTCGAGAGATTGCTGTCCTCACTTTGGTCGTGGAAGCGCTGAGCGGTGTCTCAGGACTCCTTCCAAGAGACTAGAGTACGCAGTCAGCTGTGAAGTTGAACTGTGAAGCGGGACATTTCAGGAACAAGGATCATCGCGTCACCCTTGCTTTACCAAGAACTCAGATGTGAAACCGCAGCTTCGCTTGCTCGACGACGGGAAGCCAATAGCCGCCGTCCACGCTGCCAAGTTCTACACTGTACTGTCTACTACTGCACTTCATATCACACCACCTGGCTGTCAGGACACAGATCCGTGGCATACGACTACCTCAACTCAACTATCGAACTGCAAAATCCTATATACCACTCCTACATGGTGACTACCGCCTCCTCGCAGAACCTCACCAATACCCGACGTGCTCTCAGCCCACACGGGGCAGCCATGCTCTCGCAGTCGCAGATGGCGTGCCTCGCAAACCTTCGGTGAACCCACTGGCAATTCGGGTGTATCATCGCACGTATTGTGCTCTTCCAAGGCTGGCACGGCTGTGACGTGAGACAACACCACTTGACACTTTGTCGTACACCAGACTCCTATGCAGTGCAACGTCTGACCGAAGAACTGCGATGCTTTCTTTTCTTTTTCGGGACTTGTTCTCAATTTCCACACGTTTCAATGCACAATGGCAAAATGTCATGATCCATTCCCCGCTGCCGTGAGACTATAAGAGACAGTCTTGGTTGCAGTGGCGGACCTTGGACGTATTGCGACTAGAACGAAGATCGAACAGAAGATAGACTCTAGGGTGTCTTGCCGTGCTGTGTCTTCTTCAATAACGATCGACAGAGACCGTTTCTTTGTGACACTGTGAAAGCAGCCTCCACTCCTTCTCCACTAAGAGGTACTGTATCATTGTCTTCCAGGTCTTCGGGCCCTACGGACTCGGCAATCATCATCATCATCCTTTCACATCTCCATAGTCCATCTATCCTCACCCAGCGGCCACACAGGCAGGCCATTCTTATCACCATCATCCTCAGCTCACAGTAGTCTCACCCTAACGATTCTCAGGCCTCTCCACAAATCTATCAACACCTTTATTATACCAACCAGCTAACCAATCAACCAGTTATTACGCCATACCTAAGCAAACAACAAAAGAGACCAAAAAAAGAAAATAGACAGAAGAACAAGAAGAAGAACAAGTCTAGAAGATTACTAACACGTAGGGCAATAATAGATAGTTACCTAGTTAGCTCTCTGAGAGCATAATCAGATATGTGTGTTTTTCTGTTTTGCTTTAAAACAAAGTAGGAAATAACTTTTCTTTCCTTGTCTCGAATCGGCTCATAAGCCTTGATTTATATTGTTGGTGTTGGTTGTTGTTGTGGTTGTGGTTGTTGCAAGCTCGCTATTATCATCTATATCATTCATGATCATATCATCGCCCACTGGTCAGACTATGAGCTCGACTACCTCTCCTGGTTCCAAAGACACCCGGACGTTCTCTCGTAAAACTCCCTCCAGGACTGGAAGGAACACCTCCTTCCTTCGCATGCAGAATATGCTCAGGCATTTCAATTCCCAATTTGGTCTCGCACACTCTCTGCCAGATGCCCATGACAACTCTTTGTAATTCGCCTCCCATGTCCCTTGCCATTAGTCCTACAGCCAAGGGCGCAAATTCCTCGACATGCTTGTTGAATTCCGCATCCGGGAATGCTACCACGCCTTCCAACACATCAATCACCACAGGCCTCCACGTCACAATGTTCCGTTGTTGCGTCTCGTCATCGAGTCCGATGTATGAGGCGATGATGTCCTTACATAACGGGATCAAAGCATGTTCCGTCTCGGGTCGACTCGCAGCTCGTTCCGATGAAGTGTCAGCGTACATTCTCAACAATATCGAAACATAAACTGATGCAGATCCGGATTCTTGCTTCAAAAGATTCGGCGGTTGTTTCATGAAACCTTCTCGGAAGAGATTCCCTCGTAGTTTGCGATCTTCGTTGAATCGTTTGGCGAAGTGATAGGATTTCTTCAGAAGAGCCATCAACCCGAGCAGGAGGTGAGACGGTATCGATGCGTATACAGCGTCGTTGTTAAAGAGCTCCGAGACGGTCTCGATCATCAGGAGCTGGAGAACGCATTTGGTAATGATTTGGTTGAAGTACCGTCGGCGAGCCGCTGTCACGACGACAGGAGCTTGTCGTGTCGGAGTCGTGTTGCTGAAGTCTTCGAGGGCACCGGAAGAAACCTCACGTCTGGCTGGTGACGGTGAACGCTCACCATCGTGGTCCGAGGAGAGAGGAACAGGCGTAGCTGGTACGCGGTCGATGCCATTTGATTTTTCGTCATCGAAGCCGTTGACGCCGAATGCGTTGGTATTTGCAGACATGACAGATGCGGCGTCGTCCATGGCGAGATCGCGAGGCGTGGGCTTGGGCGAGTTGTGTACACCATTGGACGTGTCTCGATCTCGATTATAGGTCGATGAGGTTGCAGCCGAGAAGAGCTCTTTGGCTTCCGTCTTTGCGAAAAGATCAACAAATGCAGCCACAATCTTCTCCCAATGCCCAGGACTGAACTTCTTCACGTTCTGCAAGATCAGCTGCTGCAAGCAGTTACTTCCAATCCGCGCTAGCGTATCGTTCTCTTGACATATGCATAACGTGAGTAACTCCAGGAAGCGATCCAGCATATACTCTAGGCTCTCGAAGAAGTGTGTAAACAAGCTAATCATGTTTCGTAGTGCTTGAATCAGTGTAGTCGATAACCAGACAGACAACTCTTCCGAGTTCGCAGCCTCCAAGTTCACTGACTTGCGATCTCTGAGCACCATGAATATCGGCATGAGTAGTTGTCGCCAAAGCACATCCCAGAAGTCTCGAGGGAACTCGCCACCATAATTGGTCAGCGTATCGAAGAGATAGTTCAACGCTCGTGAGCGTACTTCTAAATCTTCTCCAGTCATGAGCACATCGTGGAAAGCGAACAGCACTGGAAACCAGTACTGCTCTTCTTGCGTTCGTCGAACGGGTTGTTTGGGGATGTTTGCTGCCTGTGGTGCATCCTTCAGTCCTGGAGCTTTCTGGCTGAGTGGGCACTCTGGAGTTCTAAGCATCTTTGGCACAGTCGAGCGGAGAGTCTCGATAGCTTGCAAGCTCTTCTTCTGAAACTTGCTATTCTTGCTGAACTCGGTCAAGCACACAATCATATCTGCAAAAGCTGATTGGGAGAGCACAACGCCGAAACGCTCGTTGTACACTTGCGTAACGTTGTCGAACGCCAGGTTAACGATGCTCTCGTACGGCTCTCTGGCAGCAACAGTGAAAACGCCAAACATTGTTCTCCATCCCGACCGGATCATGTCGCCTCTTGCTTGTATCATCTGTATCAGACATCGCAGAACCATATCTTTGACTTGCGTTTGCTGTGCATTACTGAGGATCAGCTCAAAAGGCTTGAGGAAGTCCTTTTGAAATTGAAAGCCAGGCAGTTCTTCGATCTCCATGAAGCGCATACTCAGTTGTCTCAAGCTGTTGAGCGCAAAGAAGACGACGTGCGTGTTATTATGGCAGCCAACATTAATGAAATGTTGACCCAGAATTTTCCAGATACTAGTCCACTCAAACTTGACCCGAAGCATATTGTAGCCCGAGATTTCAACCAGTTTTTGTAGAGAATACGTTCGTGGCGTATCTGACTTCCCAGATGACTGAATCTCTTGCCAGCTGACTTGCGTTAGAGCCTTCACGAAGTCGACGATGGCTGTTCCAGAGAGATTGGCGGTATTCGTGAAGATGCGATCAACTCCGCGAATCATATCAGCGCTCCTGGCATCTTCTGCAATGTCTGCCTGATACGTGCCATGGTTTCCACCGCGCCCGGATGGCCGTCTTTGGATCTGAGTGCTCTTCCTGCCCTGACCATTCACCTGTGAACCATCGGATCCGCCATTTGCCCTGAGGACGTCAGGTACGGCACCTTCCTCCACACCACTTGAAATGAGCTGGAAACGATCGAGCTGAGACACAGACGTCAAAATGTCTCTCCAGCTCTCCTTGAGGTGGTTGCCTTCTGTATATGCAATCTCAATGAGTGCCCGCAGTGCTTCCACGTTCTTTGCCTTCATCTCGGACAGATTATACAGGTTTGTGCTCCGCGATAAGCTGGAGACAAACGCTTGCCGCGGGTCCTCAAGATCGAACAGGCACGCAATACGAATCGCAAGCTTTTGTCCCTCCATACACAAGCGAATCGTTTCGACGTTTTGGCTTTCTTGGGCAGCACCAGACAATGCAGTGAGGAAGCTCATCCATGTCACTTCGAACATAGGTCCAACATGTCTGTATGAGCTCGCAACAAGATACCTGCCCTTCGCAGCTGCGGCTGCTCCACCTCCCGCACGTTTTTGTGCCTTGAGTAGGTGTTTGAAGAGCAACTCTGTGCGATTACTCATCTCCTCACTTGCTTGTGCGTATGCCTCTCTCTGTAGATCGCGTCCAACATTGGCAAGGGTATTGACTAGCCCGCTGGGCTGCTGCGGAAGTATGCCCAAGTTCGCAGCGTTTGCGCGTTCCGTGTCCAATACAATCTCATTCTGGGCAATCTCGTCGAAAATCCCCTGAAGATACTCATCTGGCAGATCCGCAGAGTCATTGATGCCGCGATTGTTTTTGATGAAGTCTTCCACAGTCATGCGCTTCTTCACTTGCGCAGAGTGCTGGTCAGTATTCAACATGATGACGCTATAAGCAAGCACGTATGCCGTGTCAGCATTGGCGAACGCGGCAGGGTTCCCGGTCAGATAACGTTCGGCGAATTTGAGCATGAGACGATCAATCTTCTGCGCCTCACCTGGCAGCCGAAAAGATTGCAAGAATCGTCGCAAGGCGTCTACAAACCTTGTCCTCGAGAAGTCCATGTTGTCCACGAAGGCGTGCATGATCTTGATGTTCTCTTCATCACCCTCGCCAAGGAACTCTCCAAGCGACTTTTTGTCGATTCGCTCATTACCAGAGAAGAAAGCGGCAATGTCCTTTGGGTCTGAAGAAGCAATGAAGCCTTCCTTTATAAGCAGCTTGATACCTTTCTTCGGCTTGAAGTTGAATGCACGCACAGCGTTATTTAACGCTGTCTTCTTCTGCTTGACCTTTTCCAGCTCCTCTGGGTCGTCTTCTGGCACCGGAGTGTCTGCCAAGCGAGGTGTAGTAGGGTTGACATCTGCTGACTCGCCAGCAAGCCGCGTGTCCATGCTTTCTCGGTGACCTTCTACAGAGAAGCGTGAGTCCGTGTCTCCCAATGTGCTGCTGGACACTTCCGCTCGAGCTTGCTGACTCCAATTTACCATACTCCGAAGGGTTTCAAGCAAACACTCGAGGCTTTGCACCTTCATCGCATACTCAGGAGGATAAGCCTGGTCGGGATCGTGCGACGAGCTCATGCTGGCAGTTGTGAGGCTGGGCGGCATTGTCCCTCGTTCCCGCCAGTCGTTTGATGCGCCGTTCTGCTTCGCGGCGGCCTCTGCATACGCCTGTTCCTGTAGACCATTGATCGCCACCGGTTGACTGGCCATTCTACTCACATGCTCGATGATGCGCTGGTACATATTGTCGAGAGCCTGCCGATCACAATCGTAGTTCAGATAGATTTCGACCAGCGTGCGCGGATCCGACCCTATCCGCCCAAAGATGTGCTGTACGATATAGCTCTTTTGCCAATGTGGAGCATTGCGTTTGTCCAGTATCGTAATGTAAATCTCTTTGAGGAAGACTTCCAACTCCCGCTTCAGTTGGGATCGCAAATGTTTCATCATCAATGAGAAGATCTCCGCCGAGACTTCAAAGACTTTATTAATACTGCTGGCGCCGTTTCTGCTCAGACTCAGGCACAAATACTGTTTCACGGCCTGAGTGAACGCGGTGGGTTCGGTATTCGATGAGCTTCGGATTGTAGCATGCGGAGATGTGAAGACCACGGAGTGATTGAACAGCACAGTATGGATGATGTGCAAGCTCAACAGCTTCGATCGCATGCCCTGAGACTTGACGTCCACAGCATCTTCTATGCGCAGTGCCTTAGTTGACAGCTTGCACATGGCCCTGAATATCAGGAATGCGTCCTTGATATATATCTCGTCCTCTTCTTCGTCCTCGGTCACGGCCTCTTGCTTGCCGTCCCGTACAGTGATTGACGGGATGTCCAGACCGGGTCCAGTCCTCGACGACCGTTCGCTAGGCCTCTTGGCCTTGGTCACCATTGTGGGTGCGCTGTCTGTGATCCTAGCATCATCAAAAGACTTCCGAGTCTCGAACGTCTGCAGTGTCATCTTCGGCTGCGCCTTCTCTTCATCGGGCGTTTGCACATCCGCAACCGAAGGAGTCTCGTCGCCTGCAGTGACCGATGACACATCCGAGTGAGCATAAAAACCACCACTGCCCAAGCTGCCCAAGCCCAGACCATTTGGAGCTCGTGCTGCTTTGTTGGCAATCCGGAGCTTGACGCGCTCAAATACAGTGCCAACCATCTGCATGAGGGTCCCCTGCGCAATGTGTTGGTTCGCACTATTCTTGCTCAACAAGAAGATGTTATACGTCTGCCGGACACTCTTAAGCAAGCCTGCACCATGCACCACAATCTTCTCATCCAGAATGGCCGACAACAAGCTTTTAATAATCTGCATCTGCACATTGACTGGCGTTGATTCCCCCTGGAAGCAGTCACATATGGTGTCGATTGCCCGGTCGATGAGAGGTGGCCTCCTTCGATCAACGGGCACATCCTCGGTTGTGGCAGGAATGGAAAAGTACGAGTAGCTAATCAGCTTGCCAATGCAGTCCAGCGCCGACACCACGACAGCTTCAGTGGACGATTCCGCAGCCAGGCTCAATGGCTCGAACATGACCTCGGGGTCGATCTGTGAAGCATCACCGTGCGCAGTCTTGATGGCCGACAGAGCTCGCTGGGCTGAGTCTCCTAGCTCTTTCCGCTTACGAGCATCTTTGGAAGCTGCAATGCTCTCCAGCGCGGACACTACAAATACCATACTGGTTCGCGTGGACCTGACAGAGCTCTTCGTGGCAGTTGTTGCTGTCGTGGACTGCGAATCGGTTCGTGGTCGAGTCGCGCCGGAGACGGAGCGTGATGTGGGTGTGTCAGGGGCCGACGGAGTCGCAGGCGTCGGTGAGGCCACATGTTCGGACGCGTGGGCAACGTCGGGCTCCTGATGGGGCGTTGAAGTGCCAGGCTGCTGGAGTTCGGTATTGTCGACAGCTTGCGGAAGAGGCTCCCGTGGCTTATCCCCATTCCCATCCTCAGCATCTGGCGACGTGGTCCCGTCGTGCGCGACAGCATCATCGTTCAGGTCAACCTGCTCGTAGGCCTGCTCGGCGTCGTCGTCCTCCTCCTCCATGTTGTGCCGCGAGGGCGTCGTGTCTGCAATGCCATCATCCTCGTCCTCGTCCTCACCGCGTCGCGGCGGCTGCATCTCCGGGGCAGCCGTCAAGTCCTCTCCAGCCATCAGCAGCCTGTATGTATGCGGATCTAGATCGAAGCAACTGTCCCTGCGGGCATGCTACACTCGCGGCATTGTTCCCTCGGGGCTCAAACAGGCATGTGAGGATCGAATTGGCGAGTCGGTGGTGGCAGTAGTGTGTGTATATAGGAGTTCGCAGACTAGAAGTACGTGTAAGGTAGCTTTGGAATTCGCTTTGTCCAAACCTCAGGCTATTGACTAGCGCAGTTCAGCCCTACTAAAGTGTACCGAATAATGGGCTCTGGGGCGCCTGGTGGAAGAAAAGCCACGGACGCGAGCTCATATCACGCGTCTCTACTACAGTCTGCATGTAATATTCACCTCACCTACAGCGATGCATGCGTCCGTCACGTGGTGGCTGTTCGGGAGCGCAGTGTGGGCTCCAGGATGATGGCCGATGAGGCAGGATAACCTGTAGTTGTACAGCAGAACTTCTCCGTAGGAAGGGCCGAAAGTGCAACTCCGCGAAACGCTCCGCAAAATAGCTCTCAACGACTTCTATCCATTGCTTCTGTTGCACACACTCACACCCTCACCCTCACCCTCACCATTACCAGCCCATCTCCATCTTCCTTCCTCTCCGCTCCTCCCGCATATATACACCCACGCACGCACATACACCACGCTCTTGGCGGCCTCGCTCTCTCCCATCACCCGTTGCTTAGCGAGGAGTTTGGCGTTCTGCCGCTCACTTCCTTGCCGGAAGACAATGGCCGCCGCATCTCTGCTTGCCCGGACCTCGCGCTCAGTCGCAACACGAGGCGCGTGGACACAACTGAAGACACAACATGCTGCGACGTATGGAAACCCCACTGATCTTGCTTGATTGCGCCGCCAGCAGACGCTAACGACAATGCCTTCAGAAGCAGAGTACCCGCGCTCTCGGCGTTGGCCAGGTACTATGCCTCCAAAAGTACGCCCAACATATACCCTTCATGCAGTTGGATACAGCTCTGACCCAATCCGAACAGCCTACCCACCCCACACCGTCATTTCCATGCCTGCGCTCTCACCTACGATGACCGCCGGAAACATTGGCACATGGCAAAAGAAGCCCGGAGACACCCTCGCTCCCGGAGATGTGTTGGTAGAGATCGAGACAGATAAGGCACAGATGGACTTTTAGTTCCAAGAAGAGGGTGTGCTCGCGGCGATTCTCAAGGACTCGGGCGAGAAGGATATTGCGGTGGGCAACGTGAGTACAAAAAATGGCTGAGAGCGCGAAGAAAATGGCCAGGCCAAGCTAATAGCGCAATGCAGCCAATCGCTGTCATGATCGAGGAGGGCGGAGATATCTCAGCATTCGAGGGATTCAGCATTGAGGATGCTGGTGGCGAAAAGAGTGCGCCTGATAGCAAGAAGGAGGGCGGGCAGGAATCAGCAGATGCATCGGAGGCCCCGGGCAACCAAGGCTCTGGCACCGCACCCCCAGCACCAAAGGAGGAAGCGCCAAAGGCTGCGGAGTCCGAGTCCACTGGCGAAAGACTTCAGCCTTCCATCGAGCGATCCACCATCGGCCCAGCTCTTGCGAAGCTCGCGCTAGAGAAGGGAGTGTCTCTCAAGGATATCAAGGGCACCGGACCAGGAGGTCGAATCACCAAGAAGGACATCGAGACCGCGAAGCCATCCAGCACGAGTGCCGCCCCAGCAGTCGCAGGTATTGGTGCGGCGCCAAGCTACGAAGATCTCGAGGCTTCGTCCATGCGCAAGACGATCGCCAAGCGCCTGACCGAATCTATGAACCAGAACCCACACTACTTTGTCGCATCTACCGTCTCCGTTTCGAAGCTCCTCAAGCTCCGCGCCGCACTGAACACTTCCGGCGAGGGCAAATACAAGCTCTCTGTGAATGACTTCCTCGTCAAGGCCCTCGCATACGCTGCCCGCAAGGTTCCCGCTGCCAATAGCTCATGGCGTGAGGAAAATGGCAAAGTCTTCATCCGCCAACATAACACTGTCGATGTCTCGGTCGCTGTCGCCACACCTGTCGGGCTCATGACTCCAATTGTCAAGAACGTGACTGGATCTGGTCTCGAGGCTGTCTCATCGCAAATCAAGGATCTTGGCAAGCGTGCACGTGATGGCAAGCTGAAGCCAGAAGAGTACCAGGGCGGTACCATCACCATTTCCAACATGGGTATGAATGATGCGATCGACCGGTTCACTGCTGTTATCAACCCACCTCAAGCAACGATCCTGGCTGTCGGAGCAGTAAAGAAAGTTGCTGTACCCAGTGAAGACGGTGAGGGCGTCGAGTGGGATGAGCAAATCGTACTGACTGGCTCGTTTGACCACAAGGTGGTGGATGGCGCAGTGGGAGGCGAGTTCATGCGTGAGCTGAAGAAGGTCATTGAGAATCCATTGGAGCTTCTTCTGTAGAGAAAAACTTGGTCTGACGATGAGACGTGGGGAATAAGAGATCCGACAGGCTATAGTGAGTCAGGAGGACAAGGGTGGCTGTGTATCGAAGTAGCAGTTGAGGACGAATTGCATCTTTTGCGTGGGAAATGTACAGTGAGCGAGTGAGCGAGTTCGAGGAGTAAGATGGTTCTCATCATTGGTGCTGATGGGAATTTCGGCTAGCATGGTCCATGTATTACATGTGCCGTTTGACAGCTACCCCGTTTAGATTGTATCAAAAGGGCACGATCTCTCTCTCTCTCTTTCACTTTCTTTCCTTTTGGGCCTTTTAGGATATAATGTACATTTTACCTCGCTGACAATACCTGACTCTTTTTTATTTATTCCTCTTAGCCGCACTCAGAGCAAACTCTCGTAAATTCTTCGGAGCATCACCTCGAGGCATATGCATTTCCACAATCTAAATATTATATCGTTAGTCACTTCTCACTATCAAATCTGAAAGAAAGAAAAAAACGTAAATCGAAAAAAAAGAGAGAAAAAAAAAGAACAAAAAAAAAGAACATAAAAAAGAAAAAAACCAACCTGCAACCCCTTCCCATCCACAAACGCCTGATTCCTCAAAAGGCCCTCCAATTCGATTTTGGAACGAATTTTCCACGACTGCACGCGATGGCCCGCTTCCGGGGTGGTCAAGACGTGAGCGAATTTCGCATACTGCCATTGCGGAATGTCGTTGTAGGAAGCTTCGGGGCCGTGCACCCAGCGTTCGATTTCGTAGCCGTCGTTTTCGATGATGAACATGGTGACGTCGAGGTCGTGGTGGATGATGGTGGAGAGTTCTTGGCAGGTGAGTTGGAAACTTCCTAGAAGAAACATAGAGACGTTAGAGTTTTGTTTGTGTTTTTCTTTTGCTCTCGAGATGAAG
Source organism: Mycosphaerella sp. Ston1 (assembly GCA_000504405.2). NCBI lineage: Eukaryota > Fungi > Ascomycota > Dothideomycetes > Mycosphaerellales > Mycosphaerellaceae > Mycosphaerella > Mycosphaerella sp. Ston1. The sequence goes on along the minus strand of AWYF02000432.1, from coordinate 39,894 downwards.
AAGCAGACTTTTTTTGGGGGGTCCGTGGAAAACATACCATCGCCTTCAAAGCAGATTACTCTCTGCCCTTGTCCGCGCTCTTTGGCGTACAAGGCTGCACCCTGCGCTGCTCCCACGCCGTAGCCGATACTACTCCACAAGATCTGATTGATGAGGGTGACGTTGCGGGGTAGAACCGTGTCCCAGACTCCCATAAACGAGGTCCCGGCGTCCGTGACGAGAATATCACCATCGCGCAAGAAGGCAGATAATCGCGGCCACAGGAATGAATGCGTGATCAAGTCCGTCGTCGTCGTCGAAGAAGAAGAAGACGCGGCGGAGGCGGTATCATGATCATCATCATCGTCGGGCGTAGCTGGTGCGATTCTCGGAATGTGGAATGCAGCAGGAGATAATCGCGAGACGTCCAAAGCCTGCTCGAGTCTCGGCACGAAAGATTTGAAGTAGACTTTTTCGAATTTGGCATATCCGACAGCGACGCAATCGTATTCGATGTCGATGGTGTTCAGTTTACTGAATTGGTATGTGAAACCCGCGGTGTTGAGATCGGATTGGATGGTGCCGATGGTCATGACCAAATCGCTGCTTTCCAGTGCCGAACTGACGTCTGGGTGAGATCCGGCTCCGGCGTAGAGTCCGACGAAGTTGGGGAGATCTTCGTCGACGGTGCCTTTGCCCATGGGCGCGACGAAGACGGGGAGTTTGGCTTTGCGGATGAGAGCGTTGACGGCGGGTAAGATCTGTGTTGATATAATCCCTCCAAACGTCAGTCATAGTGGAATTGGCAAGAGACTCGCCCCATGTCAAAATGCAGAAAGAAAGAAGAATGGAGAAAACTCACTCTTCGCCTTTGTGCAGCTCCGTCGATCAGAAATACAGGTCTCTCAGCAGCGTACAGCTTATCCAGCACGATTTGGAGAGCGAGATCCTCAGCGCCTTGATTGCTGGCGTGAGGTCTGGTGTCGATAGGGGTATCCAAAAGACTAGCATCGACTGGCTTATCGACCATATCGGTGGGCAATTGAATATAAACCGGCTGAGAGTCTTTGTAGCAGGTAGCCAAGACACGATCGATCTCAGCAGGCGCGGTAGTCGGGTCCAGTAGATCACATTGCGCTATCGTAATCTCCTTGTGAATACGCGCAAACACTCTAAAGTCGCCATTTCCGAGCTGTGTGTTTGGTTTCCCCCTGAGTCAACGCAGAACTTTTTCTCTCTCTCTCCCACCGTACGGAAGCATAAAACACATATCCAAAAAGGGCCATCACCACTTACAGTATGATGCAACAACATCCCATTCCGCTGACTCGGCCGACCAGGAGTCCCAACAATATGCACAACAGGCACTCGCTCCGCATACGATCCGGCAATGGCATTGACAGCCGAAAGTTCCCCGACACCAAAGGTCGTGCAGAGAGCTCCCAAGCCATTGAGTCGAGCATACGCATCTGCAGCGTAGCCCGCGTTCAGCTCATTGCAGTTTCCGACCCATTGGACGCCGCTGCTTTGGACAAAATCGAGCATTCGCAAGGAAAAGTCTCCGGGGAGGCCGTGGCATGCTGTGCAGCCGAGTTGTGCGAGCCGCGTGAAGAGGTATTCGGCGATGTTCACTGTGCGAGGGGGGGAGAGGGAGTGAGGCATCTTGCTCACACGATATGGGGGGAGGAGGAGGAGGAGGGGGAGAGAGAGAAAGGAGAGAAAGGAGTAGGGTGTATGAGAGAGAAATACTATCACCTACCTACCTACGCGAGACCGGCACAGCCTTTAATAGTACCTGATAGGAAAAAAAAGTTCAGCTCGCAAGATGCAGTGCGGCATAACAGAGTACGTGAAGTCAGACTCTGCTCGGCTCAAGACAGGATTCACGTGACCTGTTCCACCATGTACCGATGATATCCGATGGCGATGAAACCGTCTACGTTTCTGTTGAAATATCATAATTACATACTCTTCTCTAAACAGCCGTTATCTCGTTATTACACATTGAACAAATTACCCGGACTTCTGTCCCGGGAATATCTATTCGTGGCCAATTGGCAAGCCAGACTTGACGAACGCCATGGGGGCAATTGCGCCTAGCAGACCCGTTGCCTGGCCAGTGATATGAGGGTCGGGCCCGATGAAGTTGCCCGGGAAGCCCACTTCGAAGTCGAGCACGCTCTCGAGCTCGTCGATTTGCTCCTGCGATAGCTTGATCTCCAACGCCTTGATGTTCTGTTGGAGATGCTCTACTTTGCGACCACCCTACAGGAATGAATTAGCAATTGCGCAGAGCGGCAGTGACTTCCAGCAGTTACTTACCACAATTGGGAAGACATTCGGTGCCTTTGCCATCACATATGCGAGGGCCACGGCGGTAGGGGACTCCAAGCCATGGGCATTGGCCACCTTCTCGAGTGCTGCTGACATCTTGGTCTCCTTTTCATTCTGTCCTGTGCCCAAGGGGCCGCTGCGCAAGCCTTCATTGTTCTTCTTGCGCTCCTCCAGCTGCTTCTTGGTCTGGAACTTTCCTCCACCCTAGAGGCCAGTCAGTACTCGCGAAAGGAAGTAATGATGAATTGGAGCAGAAACTTACAATAGCATCCCACGGAGCGAGAGCCATGCCGTAGTGGCGAGCCATGGGAAGAACATCACGCTCGAAGTCGCGAAGCATGACGTTCCATCTACCCTGGTAGATCGAGAACTGGGTCTTGCCGTGTGACTTGGCGTACTCGTTCGCGGCAGACACGATCCAGGCTGGAGTATCTGAGATTCCGAGATAGAGAACCTTGCCAGACTTGACCATGGCGTCAAGCGAGTCCATGACCTCTGCAACTCTCGTTAGCGAACCCATCGGACAATCTCTCGGGGTGAGGCTGCCTACCCTCAATGCTGGTCGTCCAGTCCCACCAGTGCAGGTATAGGATGTCAATGTAGTCGGTCTGGAGTTTGGCCAGGCTGTCCCTCAGGCTTACCAGAAGCGAACGCTTGTGGTTGCCGGCCTGGTTGACAGTCTTGCCCTTGCCATCCTTCTCGATCTTGTAGTTGCTCGTGAACTTGGTAGCGATGACCATGAAGTCACGGTTCTTCTTCTGCTGCATCCACTCTCCAATCCACTCCTCAGACTGCTCATTCTGGTAGTTGTTGGCGGTGTCGATGAAGTTGCCGCCGGCGGCCTCGAAGGCATCGAGCAGCTTGAAACTATCTTCCTTGCTCATGCTGCCCATGAAATCGTTCCAGGCGTCTCCAATGCTCATGGCGCCCAGCTGGAGGGGGGAAACTCGGACCCCAGCGGTGGACGACAAGACTCTGTAGCGGCCCAGCGCAGTGGCCGGCGGAGGTGCAGGCTCAAACATAGCAGCCATGATTGCGAGGTGTAGCTGGTTGTGGGGATGTTGGTAGGAGGTGGTTTTGGAAAAGGGAAGAGGTACTGGGACAGCCTTTTTCTGATAACTTATATAGAACTACCTCGCTGAAGCCATTGGAGCCCCTCCCGGTGGTCAAGAAGGCTAAACGCCGTAAAGTCCGTCATATTCTTCTGTGTTTGATGTCACTGATGGTTTTGAATTTGCGTCAACGGAGTTACACGCTCCTTCACGTCCCTTTCCTCCTATCCCCTCCCCTCCCCTCCCCTCCCTCTCCTCTCTTTGTTCACATGCCTCGACTGGGACTTGGTGCAGACAGCCATATCTCTCTATCTTTACCAAGCTCAGTAGTTGCAGCGTACGATCAATATCCAGAAGTGATCAACAAAGGGGGTCTTATTCTTGGTAGAGTTGGACCGGTGGTAACGGTGGTTGTGGTGTTGGTATGTAATCAATGGATGCCGAGAAGTGGCTAGACTAGACTAGACTAGACTAGACTATCTACGGTCTAGCGTCATCATACCAAGGCTTCCCAAGACAATCAGTCCATCGATGAGTAGGTGGCTACTACTCTCCTCTCCATCGTCACCCGATCTTGGCCGACTGAGCATTCGCCTCGCGTCTTTACCATATCCTCGACGGGAGATTGGCATATAACAGACTCACTCTACATAGTTATAGATATACTGACCAAAACCTCCTTATGACTACCTCGATAGACATGAGCTCGCACGAGATCCGAGCCAAAATCTCCACAGACGAGCAGGTCATCGATATCATAGCACAGAGAAAAGGGCCACGTAGAGAATAATGGCTGTGACTTCTACTTCTATTGTAAGGTAAGGTAAGCTAGCACTTTCATAATCCTCAAAAGCAAAACCAACAGCCAGCCAGCAGCTGGGGCACAGCTGCGTACTTTCTCAAAAAACCACCTTCTCTCAACAACAACAAGCAAGCCCAGTTCAGTTCAGTTCAGTTCAGTTCAGTCAAGTCTATCAATCAAATCACAAAGCATGAACCACAGCAGACATATCATTCTTCTTCCCCAATTTCTTCTCGCCCTCCATATCGGTGGGATCTTTCTCCCCCCGCTCAGATGATCGGCCAGACATACTACTGACGGCCTCGCCATCCAGCACGCAGGAGAATTTTCCTTGAGTCGGAATGTCCTGTCGATAGGCAGATGGGAGGACCAGAGTGTCTTCGTTGTGCTTGCGCTCGCCTTCGCCTAGACCCGGCGGAGGGAAACATTTGTTGAAGAACCAGTACAAGAAGATTGCGAGGGTGATACCTGCGTGTCGAGTCAGTCTTCTGGGAGGTGGCTGGGATGGTGTGTGTGTCCAGTTGTAATTCACTCACCTGTGATGAAACCTAATCTGCTGACCTTCATCCATGCATTCGGTGGCTGGTTTAGATCAGAGCAGCCAACTATGGGATATGTCAGTATTGAGGATATCTCGATTCACACAGAAGGGTACCCACTGATGTATCCTGGCATGGCTGGTGTGATGGCCAAGGAGAATGCCAGAAATGCTCGCCAGTTGAAGCCATGCCAGTACCAGTAGATTGATTGCTCGTTGCCACGATACAAGTCGTCCACTACTGATCGTCAGTAACCATTTACAACACGACAAAAAAGATTGGGAGGCGTAAGACCCACTTTTGACATATCTTCGCCGGACTATCCAGTAGTCAGCGATGAGGATGCCGGAGCACGGACCGTAGAAGATGCCAAATCTGTATTGCTATTAGTGACTAGTCAGGTCAGCATTGTCGGTCAGAATATCAACTCACCCGTTGAGGACTGCAATGAAGGTCTGTGCCGTGGCAGTGAGTTGCCATGGATTGACCGCAATGCCAACAGCAGCTATCAAGTATGCGCTAAATCTCGTGTCAGTTATACTGCTCGATGTCGGCCCACCAGCGACACTTTACCCTCTCCTGATGTTGAGATATTTCGGTGACCAGGCTGTCAGATCCATGGCGGATGACACGCTGTTCAGTACGATATTGACGCACACCTGAGCGTAGGCGCAGGTGGCAGAAGCGAAGAATCTTGACAAGGTCAGCAGGCATCGCAGAACTGTGGATTACAAACTTACACCGCAGCTCTAGAACGTGAGGAGTCGTTACTGGAAAGTGTTAGCATTCGTCCTGACGGTCAAGAGAAACTCATATCTTTTTGTGCAACGTACTGATACTTCTGAATAGCCCGTAGAAGCAGATATGGCTGCCACAACGCCGACCCAAGCGTCTGACTAGCAGCAGAGGTGACTATAATACCAAGAGCATCTGGTCGCACAGTCAGCATATCTACTCCACCCAAGGTATTGGAACAAGATGTCTGCTTACATGCTGCGTATATCATCAATGGACAAGCGATGATTTGCGCGATCATGGGAATCTTGTTTCCGTTCTTCGCAAATCGACACCAATCTGCTTGAGAAAGCGTAACAACGCCGACGTTTCCAAGCACAGACGTAGCTCCATATATGATGGCCCAAGGCAACGAGTTGGCAAGAATCGCGTCCGGTTGGTAGTCACGGGCAAAGTATGGGCCTCCAGTGCCATTGGAATGATGAACAGCCCAGATCAGTAGACCGAAGACTGTCATCGTGAAGCCGACGCAGGAGACCATAAAAGGACGATGCATTCTCTCCGGAGGGAGCCACATGACGATCAAGTCTGTGCACATACATATACATCAGCTTCCCCGACACAGTATAGCCCATCATCCGCGAGAGCTTTTTGCTTACAGACAATGTAGTAAACGATGAACCCAATAAAGTCTTTCAACTCCATAGTTCCATTGGCCAAAGGATGCGTCCAGTTGGCCCATCGGAGAGACATTGTCCCAATCATGGTGGACACCGCTTGACCTCCCCACCAGGCTTCGATACCGTCCCACACCAGGCCTGGCATGAGTCGAATAAAGACCGCGAAGTAGGTGCCTCGCATGCCCCAGCTCATTCTAGAAGCCACGGTATATGTGACATGATGACTTCCGCCAATCCACTGTATTCTGAAAGTCAGAATGCATATTCTGCCAGAACTGGACAAGCGTTCCTCAACAATTCACTTACGCCACAGAAAACGCACAATGCCGCCAGAGCAATCGGCGAGAAGATCCCAGCAGCCAGTGCTTGTTTACCACTCAGTCCAAATGCGATGAGAGCTGAACCCGTCGAGTAGTTGTAGATTGCGAAACCCTAGAAAAAGAAAAAATCATGCTTTGCTTAGTTATCCCACGTTTGCTGAAGTGAGTACTAACAACTCCTCTCGGATGTCTAGACAACTACTCACGCCTGTCGACCAATACGTCTACTCGCAGGGGTCAGCACAGCACCACAGAAATGAGACATGAATCTCTCTCTCACTCACCACGTAGTCCCATCCTCCCCAGGTTCGTCTCGTTTGGTCTAGCGGAACCAAGTCTGGAGTTTATGTTAGGATGCAGATCCTGATGGATGGGCTCGACTGCGCTGTGCTCACCCGGGCAAGTGTACTGATCAATGGCATATGCGCCGCTTACTGGGTGAGCGACGGCTAATTTCTCCTTCCATGCGGCGCGTTTTCGAGTCTCTCCAAAGTCGACGGTGTCCATGTCTTCTTTCAGATCCTCATCCGATGTTTCGGATGGTAATAATAAGCTGAGAGAGTCAGAAGGTGGGAGAGTAGTAAGTAGTCAGTGGTAGTAGTGGTAGTAGTAGCAGTGGCTTAATTAAGTCTGGTAACACCAAAAGCCTTATCGCCATCATGGAATATGTTCAGGGTAGTCGAAGCATGAAGCATGAAGCATGTGAGGCACATGCAAGGCGGAACAACCTGAACCCCACAAATATAATCAATACTACTGGATGCAGGATGCACCAGGTTCTTCGGGTGATAAGTAGAACTAGGTAGTTCTACCCACATGGCTGCCGCGTGCAAACGACAGTCATGATTTATTCTATCTCTGGAGTCCCCTACGGCCCTACCGTCCTCTCCAGGCTCCAGCTTGAGCATGCAGATGTAACCCTTCCCCTATCTGCCTCACAATCGATCTGTCGGCCGCGGGCATGGATTATATCTGGCCGGTGGCAGAGTATGCATATGAAGCTTTGCTTGTGCGACGCGAGCAAAGTCAGACTGTTATCAGTATGCAGATATGCCCTTGGGACGGCGCAAAGCTTTGATTGGCCGGCTGATGTATTCTGCCAACAACAGTAGTGGATCGAGTTGATCAGGACAAGGATCAAGGGATATCCATACAAGCGTATGCAAGTGCCGAACTCGCGAATCAGAAGCATGTATTGCCAAGCAGGGCTGTGGGAACAACGATGATGAGTAAAAACAGCCCCCCCCATTCATATAGTACATAATCACAGGCTGCCTCCGGTGTCAGACTGACTTGGCTGGAGAGGGTGCTTCTGCCCATGGATGGGCACAACTTGTGTCTTTCGGATCATTTCGTATGACGGGACTGTACTCGCTCGCTTTGGGTGTGCATATCGACAAACTTCATGATTGAGCTCGAGCATGATCACTCATGAAGGTACTGTAAGATGCATCTTGGACTGTATTGGCACGGCTCATGACCAAGCTGAGATCGCTGCCACGTCTGTATCATCCTCATACATGCCAGGCTGTGCTTTCTGTGCTTTGTGAAAAGTTTCCCAAGCACTCTCGACATTCTTCCGCGCATAACGCCCCTTCTGATCAAACCCTTCCACCTTTTCGCCCTGATCATCAGCAGCCTGGAGGACATCCCAACAACGATCATCCCCAACTCGCGCGAGCTGTATGGCGAGTAGCTCAAGTGTGCCGAATCGAGGCATCCACCCCAGTGGCTGCATATCAGCGAAATGACGAAAGGACCAGTCCACAAGCTCAACACCTCTGGCGCGCTCTGCCTTGATCTGATCTGGATCAGTCATTTCTTGACTTCTGCCAAGAGCGTATTTGGCCGCTTCGATGAAACAGAGTATGAGTCTGTCGTAGGTCATTGCTGTCGGCACGACACGTAGTGCTAGAAGTTCCGATACGAGGAATGAAGCTTGCCGATCGTCGGGCGGGTTGGCGACTCTACAACCTTTAAGCAGCAGATTGAAAGTCTCGATGTTGGCAAATGACTTTTGCGCGCCGTAGCCCAGAGGTGCAAACGTGTGTATCAGCTTGTAGACTTTCATGGCCTCCTGCAAGTTCTTTTGCTCAATGTAACATTCGATGAGCAGATTGAGAATGGTTATGGATATCTTCCGATCTTGACCATGTAATTCTTGGAGAGTGATTAATGCGTGTTTGACCAGAGCTGGTTTGTCTTTGAGATAGACGAAAATCGCCCTGGTTTGTGCAATGGTTGGCTCCATCTTCTCGAGAGGCATGATTGTGAGGATACTGATTGCACGTCCAAGGTCAGGTGGGCTGGCGGAGAGATAGGCCGTGATCAATAGTTCATAGTGAATAGGCCTGAATGCAGTCCCTCTTTTGCTCAGATGCGTGAAGACTTCTGTGGCCATTGAAGCATCGCCGGCCTGAGCTGCTGTCGCAAGTACATTCAAGCATGTCCCGGATGATGGATTAAGGTAGCCTTGGTTGACCTGGCTCATCCACACCAAAGACGTGGCATGATAATGTCGAGCTTCGCTGCCCTTATCCAGCAAATATGCCCAGACTCCTCGCCGCAATGTCAAGTCTCCAGCGTCGTATCGCGTTCGCATGATTCGAAATGCTTCCTCGATCTCGCCAGCATCGCACAGCACGAAAACCGCCATGTCATGTAACCATGGTTCAATCAGCATGTGTTCCCGTCTCATCTTATCCAGGCTCTCGAGCGCCTGCTCGAGGAGACACTCTCGCAGCATTCCAGCAATCGTATCGTGCCAGCCTTCTTCCGTAATCTGAAACCATCTTTTGTGCATATAGTCCAGAATTTCCGTCCGGAGCAGGTGATCTAGATGGATGCTCAAAACCTTCAGCACAGCGTGACAAGTCCCGATGTCTGGCGACATGCCATCCTCCCGCATCTCGTCCAGCAGATCATGCACTCTCCAGGCCGCACCGGATTCATTGTGAATATTGCTTAAGATCAGAGCGTTGTACAGCTGTAGATTCGGCCGCTCTCTTCGTGTCGTCACGAGATATTCAGCAATCTCCCGACATTGCTGTGTCTTTCCTTTCGCGGCAGCTGAGCGAAGTCGCCCGTACAGGAAGCGCGTTTCTTCATGCTCCATGTCAAAGTCGTACCGCTCATTCCTGTGCTTCTTGACCTGTTCTGGAGCGCGAGTGCTTTGTTGAAGAGGCGCATGTCCAGCGCCACGCCTATCTGTTGCATACCGCCGGCGGTGTCGTCTTTCTACATCTCCTGTGAGCGAAAACTGTCTCTGCTGCGCGCCATGTGTGGAGGTCGCGGTCCATTGTTGCAAGCATCGGGGCGCTGATGGTTGACGGCTCTTGCTGAGCACGCGAGACGTTCGTGGTAAGGCCGTCGACGTCCATAACGGGCATAAAAATTGCCAAAGTGGGTCAATGGCAAGTTTCGCGGCGTTCATAGCATGAAGTACTTGTGTTTCTCTCGGGACTGTATGGAGATTCACTTCACGGAGCAGAAGTGGGCCCGACGGGCCGCGCCTTCCCGAGAGGCGGGAGCGCCTCTATATTTGCCATAAATGTAACGTGTTAGAGGTTTCTGGGGGCAAAGCACGCAGTCGAATCTCTCGATGTCACGATGGCATGACGGTGTACGCTATCGGCTCCCACGACTCCTTTGCTTTCTACAATATATAGTATGTACGACAGGGGTATATCTTGGCTCGGGGAAGAACTTCGCTTCGTAATCACTTCGTCTCCGCTATGGTGTCAGGGTGCGACGTTGACGCTGAAGTACCTGACCTCGCCGACTTTGCTTTGAGGCTCAACTTCCGACCAATTCTAGTGACCAGATTGGGCTTCCGCTCTGGCGGTGCTGGCGAGGCTCCACTATCGAAGGTGGTATTCGAACCACGAATACCTTGTTCAGAGAAGCGAGACGCATTGGCAGTAGGAGAAGTTGCTGAGGCTAAGCTGCCGCTTTCTGTACCTGGCACACGTCCGGAAGTGGGAGACTTTGGCGCATCTGTGCTAGCCTGTGGCGGTGCCGCTGGTGCGGATGTTGTAGATATTGGCGCGGTATTAGGGCTGGAAGAGCGCGCAGCCGGTACAGACTGTGATACTGGCACCACTCGTGTTTGCTCAGCGTCCTCGGCAACTTTCTGCAAGGACTCTCGGCCGGCGTAATGAGGTTCAGATGTTACTGCGGAATGGCCACTAGGAGCAAGACTTGCACGTCTTTCTCGATCCTGCCCGGCCCTTTCACCCAGCATGATGCCGCCAGCCGTTGGTATCTTGCCAGGTGTGTGCGATGAAAAGCGCCGACTGTCAATAGTCGATGGGCCAGTCTGGCTTGTCGTGATAGACTCGTTCCTCGTAAGGGACGATCGTGTGCTAATGCTATCGGCATCACCGTACATCTTACCTTTGCCCTTGTCGCGCTTGGGCGATGCTGCACCGGGAGGCACATTAGCACCAACGTGATTTGGTGGCAGCGTACCGCTTTCTTCTCGTGGCTCAACCACGATCGAGCCTGGTTCATCGGCTGCCGCTGACGACGGCGTAGCCCGTGACCCCTTGCCATCAGCAGCGTAGCTGGGCACCGTATCCCCTTGTGCCTCAGATGATGGTGCTGAGCTTTGGGGGGCACCAGCTTTAGGGCCCACGTCAACATCCTCAGAAGCACCAGAGACACTCTCTCGTTTCACGAATGGATTACTGAATAGCGATGAGATGAATGCTGGTCCTGTTTCTACTGGCTTGTCACCGTCCTGGTCAAGCGGTCGAGGATTATAGTTCGTATCGAGGCCTGCTGCTGTTGGGTTACTGCAGCAAGTCAGAATATATATCCCATGCCTCATGTGAAGCCTATCAAATCACATGCTGGGGGCATCTGTATTACCTACTCTTGCTGATTGACTTACCTGAGATTCTGAGGGTCCTTGGGAGTAGGAGATGGCTCGATCACAGCGGTCTCCTTCGTATCCATACCAACAGGCAGGCCAGCAGAGACAGGCTCGACAGCCTTATTTTGCATGGTGCCGAGGGGCTGACCTATGGTGTAGCTACCCAATGTGCCAGGAAGTGGCTCATGTTCGCTTGTCTTTTGCACGAGTGGTTCTGTAGGATAGGTTTCCTTCGGAGCAGCTATATCAGATCGTCAGCACGTTCAAGTGTATGACACGCAGGCAGATGCAGGCTTACAGATGAATGCCAATCCCTTGTCGGAGTAGGCAGGGTCCTCACGCCGTTCGAGGGCACCCTCATCGACGGCCTTTGATATTGCCGAATGACTTTGTGGCCCGTTTCCGTGTGAGACAGCTGAGGTTGTCGTGCTCGTGCCGCCCACGAACTGCAAGCCTTGATTTGAGGTTGCCGGGTCATGTTCGCTCAAGCCATTGCCATGGCTCAATGGTCCTGTGGTTGCATTGTTCTGGATGCTGGCATCATGAGGCTGCTCGACATCGCCATGGCTAGTCGTTTCGGAGGTTGGTTCTACTCTTGTTTGTTGCTCATGGGTCGATGGGTCTGTAGTCGCTGCTCCTCCAAGTCCAACGGCAGAAGCAAGACTTGCCAGAATGCCTCCAGCTGGCGCTGCTTCCGTGTCATCGGTCGTGAGCGATTTCAAAGGTGCGGCAACATCTTTGGAGTTGGCCATAGCTGCCATGTACACAAGAAATTAGGGCCGCTGCTTACCAGACCTACAGATCTGGGACTCTCACTCACTTGTACGGTCACCCGTTGTGCCAGTGGTGAGATGCGAATCTTCCAAATTCCCAGAATCGTAAGGCTGGTCTGCTGTGCCAGCTCCAGAAACACCATTCACTGGTTCATGGCCGGCAGTCTCATTGTTTGCAGAAGCTATGGTAGCATCGCCGAGCCCTATTGCTGTCTTCAAGCTTTCCATTCTTACTGCCAGGAGGTCTCGCCAAGTCAATGAGTGACTACAATCCTGGTCTCGTGAAGTGTCCGGTGGCACGAGTTGGTGCTGTTGCTCTGAGCGGTCGTGGTGGGATGGAGTCTTTGCACAATCGATCTCACGTTCCTTGCACTGATAGGGTTACCAGGTACAGTACGTGTACGTGTAGTAGACTGGATGAGCTCCACGCTGTGATCAATAACCATATGCAGCTGAGCAGCACACGGGCACGGGTGGTGATGTAGTGTAAGGTACATGTAGGTAGACTGGATGTAGTTATACGACAATGACGCAGCTTCGACACCAAGCTTCGATCTCGGTACGGCACACGCAGCTGGGTATAGGAGCGGTCCAATCAGGGCGTCATCTGGACTTCAATGGTATGTGGCATGGGCGTCAAACAGGTTGGCAGATGACTCTATATCTTGAAGGAACCGAGCTGGCCGCATGGCACTCGCCACAACCAGTCTCGTGATATGATAGTGCCTCAGGTACATAACTTATGTGCAGGATGGTAGCGCCGTGGCGTTTTGCGGCACTTCGTCGCCACACCATTAACTCTCCTTCGCCTGGAGTCTTCTCAATAAGGTAGTCATACAGTAGCAGACTAGCAGTCGAAGTGTGCTTCTGACTGATGCTGGTTAAGGTATTTAGCCAGGATATCGTCGCATCATGCTTCATCTCTGCCAAAACGCCTCCGAAACTCCGTGGCACCACTAAAGGCCAGACTTCAGCTCCTCGCTTGAGATAATCAACCAGCTGCCAAAAGGCTTAACGATATGCGCGCTGTGGTACGGAGCCACAGCACGTCTTCCATATTCGCGCCTGTCCAGCCATCGAACTCCCCGTCTCCGGACTCTCCTCTCTTCCCCTCCACCTGCATGATCCTTAAGTGAGGACTCGATGCAGCTTCTCATACTCCTTCTTGGTCATGAATGATATGGGTATAACATCGGACTTCTTGTTCTCTTTCAAGCTCTTACGACACACCGGGCAACTACCAGTGCCCCGATCACTGTTCTTAGCAGCAGCTCGTAGAGCCTGTATCAGACACTCGTGACAGAAGAAATGCCCGCATGCAGTGGCAGTACAGTTTGTGAAGTTCTCCAAGCAGATTATGCACGATCGTTGTCCAATCTTCTGCGGCGTGGCACTCTCGAGCGCCTGCTGTTGTACCTTAATTGCCTCCTGCTGCTGAGCCTGCAGTAGCTCTTCTTCGGCGGAGGGAGCCTCGTCGGCCAAATCGATCTCCTCTATTCCTGCCGATGGCTTTGGACGTTTGCTGCGCGTGGAGCTGCTTGCGGCAGCGGCATCCGTAGATCGTTTGCGTTTTGGCTGCCGTGAAGTGGACTGTTGCGGCGAGCCTTCGGTCAGGTCGACAATGCTCACGCGGTGGCTCCGTCGAGTGGGCGGCATGGTGGTGGGGCCTTCGATCTCTTCTTCGCCTTCAGAGTCGGTATCTCCAAGCGAGACGAACTCGTGCGACCCATGGGATGTCGGCGATGAGACCCTGGTGGGATGCACTGCTTCGTCGTCTATGTCGAGGCTGAAGGTGGGCTCGGATAGTCGTTGGCGTTCGAGGTGCGGGAGTGGCACTAGCAAGTCTCTTTCAAAGGGCTCGTGGGGGATATCTTCGTTGTCGAAGGTGAAGAGGTGTTGTTGTGCTGCTTCATCGTATGCATGAGGAGGCCTTTGTTTCACGTCAGCGCCCCTTCTCAGTTTGGATTCACTTCCATTCTCTCCTTCTCCCTCTCCGTGACTGTTTTCCTGTCTTCCGCCACCTCTGCCCCGTACTGACCTCTCATACTGAGGCTGCAGTAGTCCCTCCCAAACATCTCCCGCATCGTGTTGCAGGGCATTCGCATAGTCGGGCCCATTGGCGTTTCCAGTATCGTCAACCAAGTCGAAGTTCCATGTCTCCATATCCACGGCTGTCACTCTCAAGTCGCATTGTCCAGCATGAAGATCAAGGGCAGGATGGATACACGTACATGTAAGGTACATGTAGTTAGTAAAGTAATTACAGAGACCTGACGCAATCTCCTAGGTAGCACTAAGGTAGCCCACGTACCCGGCCGTGTAGACTTGTAGTAGAACTATGGGGCTGAGGAAGTACATGTAGTCCGGCCGAAAAAGGGTCATGACGATCTCCAAATCTCTGCATCTCCCCATTAGAACCTACCTATCCATCTTTCCCAAAATCACTGCTAGTTCTGATCACTGCCATGGACATGTCCCGGTGAACGCGCAACTCCATTGCTCACGCTATGCGATCACGATGCCAGCGCCATCTGGTCAACGCGCTGGAACGCACGCAGCAGACCTCGCTCCTCCGCCGCATTCCCCTGACGCGACCGTGCGCGCGTCGAAGTTATGCTGCTGCGTCTGCCATCCAAGACGAGTCACATCCGCGATCACTGGCCATCCCATCGAGCGCCAGACACAATGAGGTTGGCGTGCAGCAGGTCAGCGCCCATGTCCACCCTCAACTATTCCCGCGGACGACTGCTGCAAAGCCAGACGATGAGTTGGTGGCGTTGGCCAAAGATCACCTTGCCCGACATGACCTGCTGGGCAAGATCAGCGACAACTCCGAGCCCATTGGCTTCGACCTGCCTGACCTCCAGGGAGCCTCGCTCGACGAGCACTTCTACAAACTGGGCATGGACAGTGCCGAACCATATCTCAGTCTGGCCACCAAGTATGCAAGAGCATCGCCTCCGCCGAGACCGCGAAGATGGGAGCAGAGAGCAGGCTGGACCAAATACTATGAAGACGGCACTTCCGAGGCTGTGGAATACCCAGATGAGGAAGTCCTGACCTTCGACACCGAGGTGATGTGGCATGAGACGAGCTTCCCGGCTATGGCTTGCGCGGTATCCGACAGGCATTGGTATGCCTGGCTATCGCCCTGGTTGCTAGGAGAAAGCGCGAATGATCGTCATCTGATACCACTGGGACCACGAGATAAGGCGAGAATTGTCGTTGGGCATAACATAGGGTATGATCGGGCACGCATAGCCGAAGAGTACCATCTGGAGCAATCACAGACTTTCTTCATAGACACCATGAGCTTACACGTGGCTACGAATGGAATGTGCAGTCGGCAGAGACCTACTTGGAACAAGCATAAGAAGGCTCGAGATCTGCAGGACAAGATTGCAGCCTCTGACGAGAGCGCTGATTTAGCGGCGCTGCTGGAGTCTGGCAAGGCCACATTCGACAGCGAGGAGGAGCTTTGGGTGGGCCGAGCATCCGTCAACAGTCTGCGAGACGTGGCCAAATTTCACTGCAACATCACCATCGACAAAGCTCGCAGGGAATGGTTCGGAGAGCTAGACCGTAAGGGCATTGTAGAGCGTCTTGACGAGCTTCTAGACTATTGTGCGGCCGACGTGGACATAACACATAAGGTGTACAAGAAAGTACTCCCTCTCTTCTTGGAGACATCGCCACACCCGGTCTCGTTTGCAGCGTTGCGGCATTTATCTACGGAGATTCTACCTGTCAACAGGAGTTGGCAGTCGTACATCGCCAGCGCTGAAGCCACATATCATCGTCTCTCCTCCGGCGTCCAGGAGCGGCTGATCGATTTGACTGAACGCGCAGTGGAACATCGTGAAGAACCCAAAGTGTTTCGCCATGATCCTTGGTTGTCGCAGCTGGATTGGCGCGGTCAGGAAGTGCGGATGGTGAAGGGTAAGAAGAAGGGTGATCCACCACGACCAGCGGCGCGCCAAAAGAAGCCGGGAATGCCCAATTGGTACAAGGACTTATTCAGTACAAATGATGCTGATATTGCTCTCACCGTACGTACCAGAATCGCGCCCTTGCTCCTTCGCATGGCTTGGGATGGTCATCCTTTGATATGGTCCGACAAGTACGGATTCACGTTCAAAGTCTCGCATTGTGAGGCTCACAAGTATCGTGAGCAAGGCATGACGATGTGCGATATGATGGAGGAGGAGAACCTGATGCTCCATGATGACTTGGACCATACTTACTTCAAGCTGCCACACAAAGACGGGCCAGACGCGCGTTGTACATCACCTCTTGCTAAAGGGTACCTGCAATATTTCGAGAACGGTACACTCTCGTCTGAGTATGCATACGCGAAGGAAGCGTTAGAAATGAACGCGTCCTGCTCCTATTGGATCAGTGCTCGTGATCGGATCATGTCGCAAATGGTCGTGTATGACAGCGAGCGCGCCGACGCTCCCGCGAAAGACACCGACCTTGGCTACATCCTGCCTCAGGTCATTCCGATGGGTACCATTACCCGGAGAGCAGTGGAAAATACGTGGCTCACAGCAGCCAATGCCAAGAAGAATCGCGTTGGATCCGAGCTGAAGAGCATTGTGACTGCACCTCCTGGCTATGCTTTCGTTGGGGCTGATGTCGACAGTCAAGAGCTATGGATTGCATCACTAGTTGGCGATTCGAGTTTCAAGATCCACGGAGGCAATGCGATTGGTTTCATGACATTGGAGGGCACGAAAGCAGCAGGAACCGACCTACACTCTCGCACGGCAAAGATCTTGGGCATTTCACGTAATGATGCCAAAGTTTTCAATTACGGCCGCATCTATGGGGCAGGCTTGAAGTTCGCTCAAAGTCTGCTGCGTCAATTTAACCCTTCCGTGACAGAGGAACAAGCGAAAATGACTGCTACGACTCTGTACCAAGAAACAAAAGGCTCAAAGTCTGGCAGCAAGGCTATTCGTGAACGTAAGTTTTGGCGTGGCGGCACTGAGAGCTTGGTCTTCAACAAGCTCGAAGATTTTGCAGAACAGGAACGACCTCGAACGCCTGTTCTAGGAGCTGGCATTACCGAAGCGCTGATGCGCCGATTCATCAGCAAGGGCGGGTTCATGACCAGCCGTATCAATTGGGCCATTCAGTCATCAGGCGTCGATTACCTGCATCTACTTATCGTCAGCATGGAGTACTTGTGCAAGCGGTACAACATCGACGCGCGATTGGCGTTGACTGTGCATGATGAGATTCGCTACCTTTCCAAAGTCGAGGACAAGTATCGGACTGCGATGGCTCTCCAGGTCGCCAATGTCTGGACACGGGCCATGTTCAGCCAGCAAATGGGCATTGATGATTTACCACAGTCCTGTGCATACTTCAGCGCCGTAGACATAGACCACGTACTCCGTAAGGAGGTGGATATGGACTGCATCACGCCGTCTAATCCCCATGAGATCGCGCCGGGCGAGTCCCTCGACATCGTGCAGTTGCTTGCCAAGGGAACCCACGCCTTCCTCGATCCAGACGTGGTACCCACCAGAACACCTCAGCCAGGACGATTCGAATACAACCCACGTCGCCCTGTCATGGAGAGTTTGCAGACTCCGAATGCCCAAGCTTATCTGCAAGCTCAAATCGCATCTTCCCCGGCTGAGCTTAATAAGATCATCCGCGATTTGAAGAAACCTGCCGTTACCTCCAAGCGTTCTGGAGATGATAACGACGACGGCAACTCCACACGCACCGGAACTACTCCACGCAAAGCTGCGCCTAAACCTCGAGTTCGCAAACCACGTCTACCGACTCAAGCTCACTCCTCATCATTAATTGCCCCGACGAGCAGCTATTCCGGCCCACTCCCACTTGGCTCGCGCTCGCGGAACCAGGCCATGATGACGGCCGATGACTGGGCAAATTCGGGCAACGAGGTATTTTTTCCATCCTCATCCTCGAGTTCATCTTCGCCGGCTTCGCGGTCGACTCTCAATGGCTCGGCTGTCATGCCACTACGTTCATCCGGTGTTTCAGCATATGTTAGATCGGCGTATTAATGACTGGCGGATGATTATTATTGATGTTTTTGTTGTTGTCGTTGTACAGTATGCGATTGACTTTAGGCTGTTCGAATGTGATATACATCCTAGTTGTTTATTGTTGTGGATTATTACAAGAGTAGCGGGAAGAAGGAATTGTACAGAGAGAAACAGCATGGACATGTATATCTGTTGTAGAAAACGACAAATGCACGGCGGGAAGTTGGAACACGCAGCCAAGCGCCAAGGGAAACGGTCCGAGGTCTCGGCCTCTACTTCCACCACAGCGCGACATACAATACAGTACAGTACTACTATGCCTTGTCCCGATCTCGATGGTTATGCGATTGGAGTCAATTGATTTCTCGGCTGGGGCTACATGTATGTTCTCAAGCGCGGCAGGTTTCAAAGGTGCGGAGAAAATTGGAATGGCTGTATGGCTTTCTCCTTAAGCTCTGATGACCCGAGGTAGGTCATCGGAGCTCAGGACCTTGGGACATGTCGAGAGTCAACTCCGGCTCTGATTAGCACATGAAGCATTGGCAAGCCTTGGAATATAGGTGTGGGTGAAGATTGACAAGTCTGTTCATTTCTTTCATAATGGGCACTCAACTAACAAGGCTGGTGACTTGGCACATTTACAATTGGTTGGCAGTGTTGAAGTCCTCGAGAGCGACAGCAATACGCTTCGACATGGTCTGCTCACCGGCACGAACCCACACTCTTGGGTCGTAGTATTTCTTGTTGGGCTTGTCGTCGCCATCTGGGTTTCCCACTTGCGAGCTGAGGTAGTCCTTCTTCGAGAGCATGTAGTCGCGAATGCCCTCAGTGTATGCGTACTGCAGATCGGTGTCGAGGTTGACCTTGACAACACCGTAGCTGATGGCATCCAGGTAGTCCTGCTTGCTCGAGCCAGAGCCACCGTGGAAGACCAAGAAGACTGGCTTCTCCTCCTTGGTGTTCTCCTTCTCTTGCACGTACTTTTGGTGCTTCTGGAGCAGCTCTGGCCGCAGCTTGACGTTGCCTGGCTTGTAGACACCGTGGACGTTGCCGAAACCAGCAGCGATGGAGAAGTAGGGCGAGATGGGAGCGAGCGTCTTGTAGATCTCGTAGATGTCCTCGGGCTGGGTGTAGAGGGAGTTGTTGTCGACATCTTCGTTGTTGACACCGTCCTCCTCACCGCCAGTGATACCGATCTCCATCTCGAGGAATTGCTTCATGGGCGCGGCCCGCTTGAGGTAGGCAGCGGTGGTCTCCAGGTTCTCCTTGACCGATTCCTCGGACAGATCGATCATGTGCGAGGAGAAGAGGGGCACGCCGTTGGCCTTGAAGAACCTCTCGTCCTCGTCGAGCATGCCGTCCAACCACGGCAGCAGCTTCTTGGCGCAGTGGTCGGTGTGGAGGACGACGGGAATGCCGTAGGCAGGGGCGACGGCGCGGATGTAGTGTGCAGCGGCAATGGCACCCGCGATGGAGGCTTCCTGATTCTTGTTGGCAACGCCCTTGCCGGCAAAGTACGCCGCGCCGCCCTGGGACATCTGGAGGATGATGGGAGACTTGGCATCGCGGGCGGCCTCGAGCGAAGCGACGACGGTCGAGGAGGAAGTGACGTTGATGGCGGGGATGGCAAACTTCTTCTCCTGCGCGTACTTGAAGAGGTTCTTCACGTCGTCTGGGCGGATGCGGGCAGTCAGTCAGTACATTGTGTCTCCCTGAGGGCTGTGTGGTCTGCGGTGGTTGACGAGACTACATGGACACTCACCTCCGTAGATGACGCCGGTCTTCTGCTTGAGCACGCTCTGGGCCATGGCGGGCTGCGGGTGCTGGTCCTGTGTTCTGGATCTGGGTCTGGATCTGGGTCTGAGCTTGGGTCTGGGTATGGGGGCGGTGGTAACGGAGCAGACAAGGACGGGTTGTGGGCTGGGCAATAGTAGAACTAGATGGGAGTGAAAAGTTTCCGTGTGAAGGCGTTCAGGCACATGTATATACCTGACCTGACCTGACCTACCTGACCTAGCCTGGGATCTCCCACCCCACCAACGGGAAGACTCTGACATCAACCGGCGATGAGGGGCAGGGCAGCACGTAGTCACGTAAGGTAAGGTGCTAGTACGACACACTGCTAGAACCACCCGTAGCCCGACAAGCGCGCGGAATCGTCGTTGCTTCTTCTGCTGCCCTGCTCGTCCCTGCATCGTCCGCTGTCCGTCCCGATCATCTCCGACTGCTTTTGCGAACCTGACATGAAGGGTTGGTGGGTGTCTGCGAATACATGATGTACATTAGTTAGGTGCGCAACGTCCTATCTGCGTGCAAGAAGATGGGAGAAACCCTCGGGTGCGTCACGTGCAGTCAACGCACGTTGAGGTCCATACCCAGAGGCGCTATGCCGGAGCTGCCTCGGACAGTCTGCCTGTGATCCATATTTTTTGTTCTCAGCATCAGCCTTGTGCGAGAGCGACGGCAATGGCGTTTGTGAAGCGTACCTAGTACGGAGTACTTTAAGAGACGAGTTTACACACGTGACCGCCATCGGAGAATTCTCGGCAGCGGACAGTCGAGATTTTGGTTCGCGACCGCGACAGACAGACAGCCAACTATAGTCGCGTTTGCCATACTGCACCTCCCTTCAGGACAGCGACAACAACAACATGCTGTGTGCAAGTGAGTGCTATTGCTGCAGACCCCCCAAATCTGGTCTTCTCTAATGTACTCGAGCAGTCTCTGGCGAAGCGCCTCAAGAGCCAGTGGCCAGTCGCAAAAGTGGTCAGTCAACTGCATTGCGTAAGCGTCGAGTCGAGTAGAGGACTTACTGTAGGTATAGGCAATGTCTTCGAAAAGCGCTTGATTCAAGCTTACATCTCCGAGCACGGCACCGATCCTGTCAATGGAGAAGATCTCACAGTGGAAGACCTCGTGGATCTCAAGCAAGCACGCACCGTAAAGCCTCGACCGCCAACCTTTACCTCGATTCCAGCTCTACTATCGACCTTTCAAAACGAGTGGGATGCTATCATTCTAGAGGCATATCAGCTGAAGCAACAGCTTGCCGAGACGAGGCAGGAGCTGAGCACGGCACTCTACTACAATGACGCTGCGCAACGAGTGATTGCGCGTCTGCAGAAGGAGCGAGATGAAGCACGAGACGCGCTATCTAGAGTTTCCGTCAGTGGCACTTCGAATGGGACGAATGGGACGAGTGGCGACGCCATGCAGGTCGATAACCAACCTCTTTCCGGAAATGCTGTGATCAAGGTCACTGAAACACAGGAGCGTCTTTCAGGTACGCGCAAGCAACGTGTGGTACCACAGGACTGGGCAACGGGAGAACAGTTGGAGAGCTTTAATGTTACATCTTCAGTCGATACTCAGTTCACAGGAGCGAAGCACCTGTCTACGGACGCGACTGGAGATTTCTTCTTGACCGGTGACTCGGACGGAACTATGGGGATCTTCGACCTCGCAGCGGGTGCATTCACGACGAGGAGCAACCTAGGCGCAGGGGCTATTCTCAGCGGTGCGTGGGCCAACGATAAGCAAGCTGTATCTACGGCCAACGGCACGGTTGTGGTAGCACAGGAAGGTGCTGTACAAGGAAAGTTCCAGCAGCACGCAGGCGCTGCTACAGCCCTCGCGACTCATCCCAGCGGCGAGTTGTTGGCTTCCGCTGGGTACGACAAGAGTTACATTGTCTACGACCTCAGCACAATGCACGTGCTGACACAGGTTTATGGGGACATTGGTAAGCCACCCTTCATTGTATCACTCACTTTTCTTCACGCCTAACATACTTCCAGAGCTCACGAGCATCGCCTTTCACCCGGACGGACACCTGCTCGCAGTGGGAGGTGTTGATGGTTCGCTCAGGCTCTATGATGTGAAGAGCTCACAATTAGCACACACTTTCCCATCACCAGCTGGAGCGAGCCCCGTGGTCGCCATCACATTTTCGGAAAACGGTACATGGCTTGCGTCTGCCAACGCCGGGCAGACCACGCTTACAGTTTGGGATCTCCGCAAGCTTAAAGCGCTACGCACAATTGATGTGGGAACTGCCGTTACTGGCCTCTCTTGGGACTTCACAGGTCAATTCTTGGCAGCCAGTGGGCCCGGAGGCGTGGTCGTGTCGCAGTATACAAAGAGCAGCAAGACATGGAGTACGCCTTTGAGCAAAGCTCTGAATGCGGCAGACGTAAAATGGGGTCCCAAGGCATCGAGTCTGGTAGCGCTTACAGACAGTGCTATAGTCGTTCTCCGAGCATAAGGTAGACGACTTAGAGAAAGCTGCCCAGCTGTCAGCGATACATTTGATAGCATCGCGCCAGTGACGATCTTCTCGTTGTATATTCGAGAAACAGGCGTTGATCATAGCACGTGGTAGCATAGTGTTTCCGGAGTCCAAAAAGTCCGTCGGCACTTGTCGATACCTTACCTACCTTACATGTACATGTACTCTGTAGAATAATGATGATGGCAATTCCCTTGCCACTTCCCTTGACCTTTGACGTGCAACTCCCATTGCACATTCCCTCTTGACTACATGTAAGGAACAATACTACTCCTGACAAACGTGTAGGGCGTGCAGTTCGCAAACTGGAATCAGCGGCTTGTCAGTGGCCAGAAGCTGGTTGACTCGCCATCTGCACAGTACGAGTGGACACGCTTTGTCGTACTAGATCCTTGAGCCCTACAACATCATTTTCCCACCGCCACATTCACTTTCGGAGACACACGCTCGCTAGACACACCACATAACCAAATACACTTTCATCAACGAGCTGCCGCGCAGCAAGACTCATCGTTTTGCACAGACTGCGGTTGTCCCTTAGCGGCCCTCAGAAGTGGCGGAGGGAGTGGTGACGACAACATGGACGGTGCAGGCGGATCTGGAGGTTCAGGAGGGCTCCCGTCATTTCGAAGAGAGAGCGTAAAGGTACATATTGGTCCTGCACCGTCGCCTGACTGGTTCGGTCTCCTGAGCGACGACATTGTTTGCAACTTCACTCTGACCATGCTTGAACAGCGAAGCTTCAGTACAATGGCGGAAAGTCACCGTGATCGAGATGGTTCACCCGACACGCTCTTTGTTCCGCACGATGACCACCACACCAACGAACATACCGCACAGCGAGCTCGATTGTCCAGCCGTATAGCCTTACCTCCTCAGCGATATCCCGGTGACGGCTTGGACTACCGAAGACCCACCATGTCGGGCAGTGGCAGTGGCAGTGGAAGCAATAGCAATGGACAGGCTCAGACTGCAGGCGTGGGAGTTATTGACCTCACCGAAGAAGATGACGACCTACCGCAGAGAATAGTACCTCGAGGTGAAGCAGCAGGCAGAGATTCACGTGCTCAACGCGGCCCAAGGTTCGGAAGAAACATAATCGACCTTGACGGTGAGGACGACGCTGAAGATCTCACACGGCATGCTGCACCTTCTTCTGCGCCTCGGCCGAACTACTTGAGCCTCTTTCCAGCTCGAGCCCCCACGACGACTCATCCACATCCACGATACTCTGGACTTCGAAGACCAGAACGGACATCGCCGCCACGAAGGACAGACATGGACGAATTGGCGGAACTACGAACACGTCTGCGTGCGAGGGGAGTGGAGAGCAGTCATGGCCATAGGAGTGTCACACCATATCCGAACGGTCGCCCTGACCCTATCGATCTCACTGGTGAAGAGGATGATGTGGTCGTTGTGGACGCTCGCACACGAGCAGGCGTGAATGGCGAGCGTCCCAGCGCTACAGCAGGCACGGGTACGCGGTCAGTCAACGACCTTTTTGCAAACCTGGGTCGTCCTGGCCGTCTGTTTGATCGGGTCATGGCTTTCTCAGGAATCCCGAGGACCAATATGAATAACGTGCCTGCAAGAGCTCAGGTCACGTTCGTCAATGCCGATGCTCAACGTGGTGCATTCCAGGTCGATCTGGATTTCGGTGCGACTGCGTTCGATTTGGGGTTAGGGGGAAATCCACCTCCTCCACCAAAATATGAGCCACCTCCAGCGGCGGCGAAAGGATTCACGCGTTCTCCAGGAGAGCAGGATATTGTTGTCTGTCCCAACTGTGGAAGCGAGCTTGCAGTTGATGGTGACGAGAAGAAGGCGGAGGTCTGGATCATCAAGAAGTGTGGACACGTAAGTAGTTTCGGTGTGATATGGCGATGGTATATACTGACTTCAAGGCAGGCGTACTGCGGGGATTGTGCTGAACATCGGACCAAGGCAAGCAAAGGCAAAGGCAAAGCCCCAATTCACAGCATACCAACGCCGTTCAAGGAATGCGTAATCCACGGCTGTAGAGAGAGGGCTGGGGCAAAAGCCATGATGCACATCTTCATCGGCAGTTAGAAACGTTGATTTAGTGTCGCTGCCTTTGCTGAGGCCTTGCAGAATTTCACTGGAACTGGATCAGCTCCGATCGTGATAGGATCATCAGTATCCTGAGCTACATGTATGTACGTAGAGCAAGGGGCTGCTTCGGCTTTCAAGAGCAGAGCGTTCAGCATAACCAGCAAGCTTTGTATAAACAGACTACAGACTCCGAGAAAAGGCTCCGAATCGTATCATACAGCATACATACTTCCCCACAGTCCCATAACCAAACCGAGTGACGGAGAGAGCCGCTCAGGGTCTCGGCACCATTCCTCTTGTTCTAACCTTTCATGTTCCAATGCATTGCAATCACGACTATCCCACCCCACATCCATTCCTCTTCCTCACAACTCACTCATCCTGCAATCCGTAATCTCACACCAGCATGGATCGACCCGAAGACTCACAACAGCCTGCTCCGGCAGCGTCGAAGTCCGAGCGGAAGCCGTCGCCCTCGAACCCGAAGACCGCATACCTCATCCTCTACAACTTCGTCTCAGCACTGCTCTGGAGCGTAGTACTAGGCCGAGTCGTCCTCATCGGCTTGCTCGTAGGATGGCAGAATGTCTTCCTCGGCACCTCAAATTTCACAACATGGACACAAACACTTGCAGGATTGGAAGTCCTACACGCAGCAACCGGTAATTCTGACACCCAAAGTCCACCACCATGATATCGCACGGTTTCCGCCCTACTCGTTCCTGCTGTATACAAGTCTCAGGCTAAGTATGACCTTTCTTCTCCTATTATAGGCATCGTCCGCGCACCCCTCTTCACTACTCTCATGCAAGTAGCCTCACGCTTCCTCCTCGTTTGGGGCATCGCCTTCAACTTCCCAATCCACACCTCTCGATCGCCGGCATACAGTACTATGCTTCTTGCTTGGAGTATTACAGAGATTATCCGCTACTCGTACTTTGCTGTCAATCTCACGTGGGGAAAAGTGCCGGGTTTCATGACTTGGTTGAGATATAATACTTTCTTTGTGCTGTATCCTTTGGGAATCAGCTCGGAGTGTTGGTTGGTCTATCAGGCAATTGGACCTGCGGCATCTCTCAATAAGGCTTGGGAGTGGGTCCTGAAGTTGGTATTGTTCGTGTATGTGCCGGGTGCGTATGTGCTTTACACGCATATGATGGCGCAAAGGAGGAAAGTGTTGAGAGGCTCGAGGGAGAAGAAGGCCCAGTAAGATGGACGCTGTGGTGGTGGCTGCTATAATGTGGTGTACCTGAGCTACATGTATGCATGTCGAGCTGCTAAAGGACATACAGAACAAAAGCCAGCGAAGAGTCAGCGGTGGGGAATGTATATTATTGCAGTGACACTGTGAATGAAGCGTTAGAGCATGTCGCCGATGGCTATGATAGCAGAGGTATCCACTGCGGATCAGAGTAGGCTTGACCTTGTGGCGTATAACATATCAGCCTTATTCTATCACTATCAGAGAACGCATTCCCGGACATAAGGTAGGTTGTAATTGTGAGACTTGAATGATGCAGGTAAATTCTTGGCTCCAGAACCACACATCATCTTCCTCCTCCTGCTACAATTGCTCCTGAGCTCCCCTTCTTCGAACAATGCATCCACCTCGACCTACACCCTCTTCAGGCGACTTATATGGGACGCGAATGGAGACCCAGTCTCGATGGCATAGCTGAATCTACCAGAGAAGACCGCACCTTCTCTTACGCTGCTGCGCCTCCACCCCACAATAGCATGCAAACCCGTCGAAGGAAAGACTCTGGACTCCTCGGCCGCTTCCAACCCAGCACGACGACTTCTGCACGAAAGCGTCGAGAGACGTACGTTTCGTACCCCAAACGCTATGTCAAATACCTCGCTATCTTGCTCTTAGCATGGACGGTCGTGGACGTCTTCCTCGCCAAAAATGCCATTCGTCGTGAGGCTGCGAAGAGCTCTCCAGCACTAGGGCATGAGAAGATTTTCATCACGTCTATACATTGGACATCTGAGGGCATACTCCGTAACCACTGGATCCCGCAGGTCGTCGAGTTGGCTCGAGCCATTGGACGCGAGAATGCCTATGTGAGCATCTACGAGAGTGGGAGTCTGGATGACAGTAAAGGCGCTCTGAGAGAGTTGGATGCGCAGCTGGAGGTGGAGGGCATTAGTAGAAGGATTATACTGGATAATACCACACACTTGGATGAAATGGAGAAGAGGCCCGCTGTGGGGGAGAAGAGGAAGGGATGGATTCAGACTCCAGAGACGGGTCCTACCACGGGTATTCCAGGATTCGATTACACGCCTTCGGGGAAGATGGAGTTGAGACGGATACCATATCTTGCCAAGTTGAGGAATCTGGCTCTGGAGCCGCTTTTTGAGTTGCAGCAGAAAGGGCTGAAGTTCGACAAGGTGCTCTTCCTAAATGACGTTGTCTTTGACAATCATGATGTGCAGACACTTCTACATACCAACGAAGGGGAATATGCGGCTGCATGTTCATTGGACTTTTCAAAGCCTGCAGCTCTATACGACACGTTTGCGTTGAGAGATATCACGGGAAAGGAACCAATGATGTTGACTTGGCCATACTTCGGGAACAGACAGAATCGGAGAGCTGTCAAGAGTAGTAAACCTGTACGGGTCAAGAGCTGCTGGAATGGAATGGTGGCGATGCAGGCTGAAGCATTCTACGGAGGTTATCGTTCATTGGGTTTTCGTGCTCTGGATGATAGTCTGGCGGAATCACATCTCGAGGCTTCAGAATGTTGTCTCATACACGCTGATAATCCCTTCTCGACATGGAAAGGTATTTGGTTGAACCCGAACGTTCGTGTGGGATATAAGCTAGAAGCTTATGAGGCAGTACACAAGTCTGCTTGGATCTCCATCTTCCGTGCAGTCTATGGTATCTGGATAAATCGGTTACTGCGATGGACTTCTTTGATACGGCATCAAGCGACCACGATACATCAGCGCATAGCTAGCTGGCGGGCAGAATCTTCGGCACATTTTGAAAGCGGAGACTTTTGTGTCATAGATGAGATGCAGGTCATCTATGAGTTTGGCTGGGCTCATGTCTGAGTAGATTCCTGCAAATTTGAGCTAGATGGAATGGAATCACATCACATCTGGACCACAGCACGTCCGCTATAGTCGTGTATGTGACTTGATACATCGAGACTCTATATCGAAGCACGCAATTGACATCACTTAGCGACCCTCTCAACTTCATACGCATCAGATCCGCAATTTGAGCGCAGCGTACTGAACGATCTTTGATCAGGTGGCTTCTGTCGTACGCCGTCGATCGTGATGAACATGAACATGCTGACAGGACAAAGAAGGTTCGAACAGCTATATCCCCCTTCTCATCGTTCGCAACACTCTATTCCCTTGAACTGTTAGACTTGAGGTGTAGATGGATGGATAACTTGCTGATTATAGGGAATTTGCAAGATGATCGAGCGTTGCATGTTGGTTGTATCGGGGAATCAATAAGTCTCCTGGACAGTCTCTCTCCCTCTCTCAAACGTGAGTGAGGGAGGTTAGTAAACTGCCACCAAGAACATGATAAATGAATGTAGCGCGTAGACAACGACATCCTCACACTCTGGCATTCTATCCACAGCTTATGAGTATGAGTCGAATAGGGTGAGTCCATACAAAATATATATATACTGCTTGTACTCCCGACCCGTCTCGCTATCCGACCGACTACACAACTTACCTTCCCTACTTACCTTACCTTACTTAAACAAACCTTACCTTAGTTTAAGACCCTTCCGCAGCCCATAATTCCTCCTCACAGTTCTCCCCTCAGCAGCAATCGAAACAAACCACAACTTGAAAGCATTCTGAATCAACAATCCCTGGGGAACAAACACGAAATTATTACTTCCACGACCACCGACGCCGAATTTTCCGATGAGGACACCTTCGGGATTCCATCTACACGAGCAGAAAAAAATTCACACATCAGTATAGAGCTGTGTTTTATACGAACACAAAAAAAAGAGACGTGGGGGGGGGGGGGGGGGGGGCAAAGACTAACACGTGAATCCCATCAATAAGAGAAGAGTAGACGTTTCCATTGGTATCCGTGTGAATTCCATCCGGCAAGCCAATATGGCTATAAGCGAATAACTGACGATTCTCCAAACGCTTGCCGTCGGGTGTGATATCGAATTTGTAGATGGTGGCAGGATCGGTGGCGTTGTCTTTGCCGGGGAAGGTGTGACTGCCGGTGTCTGTGACGTAGATGTGCTTGTAGTCGGGCGAGAGTTCGATGCCATCTGGAGGTAGTAGAGAGGTTTTGCTTAGTGAGACACACAACAACAGGGGGTCATCATATCTTGGGAGGAGGTTTTTTTTTTTTTTTTCTTTTTTTTTTTTGCTGCTGCCAGGGAGGACTCGAACTACTACTCACTAGGGGCGATAAAGCCGTCTGCTACAGCTTGAACGACACCAGTCGTGGGCTCGAAGCGGTAGACTTGAGGACGAATTTGGGGCTCAGGAGCAAAATATTGCCAGTACGCGTAGCGGGCATCGGTGAACCAGAGATCTCCCGTGACAGGGTGTTGCACGACATCGTTGATGGAGCTGAAATTGCGGCCGAAGAACGAGTTGAGCAGGACTCTGGTCTCGTTGGTGGCGGGGTTGACGACTGTCAACTGCGACACATGGTCGAGGTTGCCCTGGTCGCAGAAGACGATGGCTTGTCCTGCAGTGCTGTTGAGAGGGGTTCCCGGAGGGTAGTACGTGGAACCGCCGTTGGCATTGGTGATGTTGGGATACCGGAGAGACGTAATCTCGTCAGTCTTGGGGTCGATAATGGTAATGTTGACGGGGTTGTCCAGGCTTCCCGCCCAATTGCTCGTGGCATATATCTTGTTGGTCGCTGTGAGGCGTCAGGGGATGTACCGTATCGACAAAAGGTCGAGGTCGCCGCGCATACCAAGATTGTAGACTCCAGCTTCGTGGAAGGCATCCCAGGGAAGCTCTGCGACTAGCCGTTGGGTGACATTGGGACCGAGCACATCGAGGAACGATGGATCGTATGAAATGAGCGACACATGGTCGGTTGAAGCGTTCGTGATGGCTTGAAGTTGGGTGGCATAGTCCAAGCTGGTCGCTAGCTGCAGCAGGTTGACATGAGTGATGTTGAGCATGGCGGCGATATGAGTTCCTGCGGCTGCGGTGCTCTCAGTCTCGCCGAGGTATCTTTGGCTATTTAAGCACAGCCAAGCCCGATGGAAGAAGTGTGCCATCAGGCCCATAACTTGCCGACAACGTACATGTACCCAATGGTACGGCGATTTGGACGCCTCGAAGTCGAGTTGCTACGTACATTCTACTCTTCCAGCGGGCACTGAAACCCGTCTGTAATTGGGTGCAATCCTGGACGTGGACGGAGGAGAAAGACTGGGATTGAAGCGCGAGGTGCGTGGACTACATATGTACTAGTTGTCGATCATTTCCGGGTCCTGCAAGCGACTAGTAGGGTTGGCTATGGGTGTACCGGAGTATTGGTACGTACATACATGGATACTGAGGCTCTTGGATGACATCACGTGATGGCCAAGACTGTGGTATCTATTGCGTCGGCGGTCGACAAGTGAATAACTTTCCGACCATACGTCAATCGAGGAAGCGTACCGTATAGTCGTTCGTATACTGCGACGTTCCTACACGAGCACTGGATCGCGCCAGCCTTCGCGAGACAGCAATCCCCACTGCCCATGGTCTGAGCGGACTGCCAGTACTTCGGCAATATACGCCGAGAACCGAGAGTGCTAGTTCGCTAAAGGTAGGTGTAGACGGGAGTCAAGGAGAATGTTTGCCGAAGCCGCCGAAGAACCTCGTGGCACGATGGGTCAACAGGTCTCTGATCAAGCCACCCATTACTATGGGTCCGCGGTTACATGACCCAATCGGCACGTTTCTCTTGGCTTCTGCGCAACATCACTCTAGCAAGGCGTCAGTGCTGAGACCACGATGTCACTCGCCAAGGCATTGAAGAGATAACACCATGATGCGCGAGAAGCAGATGAGGACTCCAATATGCGTGCCGCAGTTGGTCTTTTTACTACACTCGGAAGAGGATGTATTCAGTCCTGCTTCGGCCGGCCGCCAGTGTCCCGTGTCTTGGTCAGGACGAGAGTCTCCTCTTCGTCTTCTCGAGAAGGATCAGAGGTGGAGACAATGTGGAAACTAAAGTCCAGCTCGCCCACAAGTTCCTTAATTTCAGCAACTAGCCGATGCAAGTCTTCATAGACGAACCTTGTACCAATCTGGACGACAGCGAAGCTTGCGTATCCTGGCTCCGCAATGTGTCTGATCGATAGAATGTCCTTGTCCAGGTCGTCCAGCTTTTGGCTCAAGCTGAAAGGCTCTGGCACTCGCAGATAAGGAGGCAGCGCTTGCTGGGTGGTGATAGAGGCCGAAAGGAGTGTCAGTAGAGTCGTGACCTGCTCACTGGTGTAACTGGCATTACGCAGAAGCGTGTCGAGATCGCGCAACCACGCCAATCCGTGCTCATTTCCCTGGTCCGCACGGAGCTCTTGAAAGCTGTATGACGCCACTGAGACCAGGGACATAAAATTGAGAATGCTTTGCAACGTGTTCACCAATCGTGCATACCGCTCCTGCGGAAACTTTCCTCCTATAGGTATATCAAACTTGACCACCTGAGCTTGCGCACGAAGGCTTGCAATGGTGAAGCTGGCTTTCGAGTATATCTTGTTGCGTGCTTTCTCCAGCCTGCGTCCTGGACTGTGTTTGAAAGCCATATCGCCTTGTGCATTTCGAAGCCTTACGCGAAGTGTCTCGTGCATGACCGAGTAATAGTTGGCCAGCAGGTAGAGCGAGGACCCAAGCTGCTTCCTCAATATGTTGTGTTCACTGATGGGATATGGAAACCACGTGAAGATCCAGGCCACGAGAATACCGGCACAGACTGTTGCAAGCCGAATCGGCCCAAGCACATAGATTGGATAATACGCTTGCCCGTTGGTGGTCGCCACATCCACGCCCAATTTCCGGGCTTCGAGCTCATAACCAACGATGAGGGAGTTGGTGATCTGGAAAATTACACCTACCTGAAGGTAGACTGGATATTTGAGCATGATGTACGCCCCAATGTGCTGCACGATGAAGAAGAAGACGATGATCCCTGCGGTGTGCTCGTCGACAATGTACCAGGCCACGAGGGAAGTGACCATAGCGAGACCCGTGCCAGCGGCTCTGAAGAAGAATGAGCGGAGAGACTGACCGGCAGTGGGAGTCATTGCAATGGATGCCTGCAAAAGTGAATGGTAAGTAAGTGACTCTGACAAACGACATCGCCTCAATGGATCTGTACTGAAGCGTGTTGGCTTGATAGGTAGACTGGGGCTTTAGTAGGACTCGAGGAAAGCATAGATGTTCAGATTTGCCAGGACTTACCATAATTTGTGCCCAGAACAAGCGCTCGGACGTAGCAAATGCTTGCGTGTCCCGGAGGAAGCTGATGATAGCGATGCACAGTGTCGCAGTAGCAGCTCGTAGTCCGAATGCAGCAGCAGGAGACTGGAAGAAATGCGAAATCTTCCTTAATATGTCTCCAAATTTCTCCCATGCATTCGCGGGGGGCAAGTGCTCTGGATCTTTCCTCCTCTGGTATGCATCGCCAAGATATACCTGACGTGTCTGGCCTTCCGTAGCAAAATCATTGTCATCATGAGCATCTTCATTACCTTGGAACAAGCTCGTGAACCACTTTCGAGATCTCTTGTAACCTGGTACGATCAATCTCTTCTTGTTGAGCTTCCCATGTGCGCGCAACGTATCCACGGCGACGATCAGCTTGTGCGTGCGTCGAGCAATGCTGATAAGTAGAAACTCCATATACAAGCAGAGGAAGAGCTGTCGTCGTAGTCTCTTGTGCGTCTCGGTCAGTACACCCTCATGCATCCAACCAGGGGTCTCGACGTCCATTCGTTCGGGATGTTCAAAGAATCCTTCCGGCAGTTCGATGCCGTGCAAAGACGCCCATTCTCGCAACATCACTTGCTTACTTTTGTGGAAGGCATTGGACTGAAGCAGAAAGGATTGTGCGAATCCTTCGTCTCCAGGTTTAGGCTCGCCATTCCCTTTCTCGACATCTGGGTCGCTCGTCTTCTTCCATGTCTTCGGTCCAAGCTGCAACACCACTCGAATATGCTCTAACCCATCGTCAATGGTCTGAGTGATCTGGCCAAAGGGTTCTCGTAGACGCTTCATGAGAGCATGCCAATCATTGACAGCTCTGATCCTAAGCTTGTCACTTTCGTTAGTGGCATCTTCAGCTGTAGCTTCAGAAAAGTCAACGTCGCGATCCCATCCTCTATTTTCCGCAATGCGAACAAAAATGTCAGCCATACAGCTCAAGCCAACCGTTGGTATCATAATCATGCGCAAGAGCCGGAATATCTCTTGCATTTCCTTGGGTCCAATTTTTCCAATCGCGACTTCGCGCTTTGCGAAAGGCAGATCGGTGGTCAACTTTCCATGCAACGCGGAAAGAGATGCCATCTTCTGCTTGAAGGCACGGGCTTCGACAGACTTTGGAGGTTTCTCACCAATCGTGTTGGTTGCGGCAGCTGCAAACATGTCTTCTCGCTCCAGGCTATGCATATAATCCAAGTTGGCCTGCAAAGCGCCACGCAGTGATACAATATAGCCAGTCATCCCGTTGAAAGCAACTTGCCGGCTATTGGTTGGAAACACAAGTAAGGAGACACCGGCTCCGATGCCGAAACCAGTGAGGAAACTAACAAGCAGTGTTTTGATGAAGGACTCCGCGAGAGCCATCGTGGGAAATTGAGGTCCGTATATCATGCTCACGTTTGCGAAGATCGCCCACATGATACATGGGATGTTGTATTGCGGCAGTTTGGCACGAATCACATTCAACCAGAACACTTGGAAGCCGAGCCAGACTGCTGCTACAGCACTCGCAGACGAGTTATAAGCGTCCGTGTTCCCGCCTCGAGCAGCAACACAGCAATACATGGCCAGCAGAGACAACGCGGCACTGAGAGTGGTGAGCAGGATGCTGACCAACATGGTCTGCAGCAGCTTTGCCCTTGGCATGATTCTAAATATAAGAGGTCGAAGGTAAGCAAGTATCTCTAGTAGTGCGGAAGGTTTGCCGTCGTGTCGGTCTCTCTCATGCTTGTCAACAAAGGGGGCTTGAGCCCAGCCAAGCATCGCGTGGAGGAGTCGCGTTCCCTCGTTCGCTGCACTTACACCATCGAGAGAATAGTCATGATAATCGCGAGGTATCCTGGCAGACATGTTAGCTGAAAAGTCGTTGACATCAGAACGGACATAGCCATACCCTGGGTGGTATAGTAGCTTGCGAAACTGTCGATCTGAAAAAGCGCCAGAGTGATCGTGGGGGCAATGGCTGACTTGAACATAGATCGATATGTCCTGGAGTCTATACCGGTTTTGGCGATCCACATTGCTTTGGCCTTCTCGAGCAGCGACCGCTTGGGCTTGACATCCTTTTCGCCAGAGCCACTGCTGGGATCGTCCAGAACAGTGGAGGTGGTTGACTTTCTTCTCGCTGGCCCGCTGGTGGAGGCATCGCGGCGTGGTCCAGACTGGATCGAGGACGCGCTGTCGCCCGATGAGGTGTTCCGCCTTGTGACCGTAGGCTCCATGCTCCCTATATGATCATTATCGTTTCATGGCCAATGACCGAGCGAACGGTGGATGATGAGGATGTCAAAACGAGTCTGGTTCGAGGTGGAAAACCCATTGCGTCGGCGGATTTCACGGCTAAGTATGACGGCAATATATTGAGAAGTTAAAAACGACACCTGAGCCTTAGGCTTGCATTCCAACGGAAATCAGAGGAGAGCAGCGATACACAAACGCTGGACGAGATCACTGCAGAAAGCACAGTTGGAGGCATGTCGGTGTCACTACAGTGGTGAAATAACAATAGGGTCAGGTAGAACTATTGCTGTATGGAGACTGGCCGAACCTTGTCGTTCTGACCTGTGCACGTGACTGCCAAGAAACGCGCACCTGTCTGTCCGACACCTCGAAATCTCACCTCGCCGAGCACCAACGAGAGAACGTCGTCGACACTTTACTAACGCCACAGCAACACCGCAAAGGTACTTTGACCGACACTCTGAGCCCACGCATACGGAAGTACTAACCACATCCTGTGAAGATGGTTGCCGCAAAGAAGCATGTCCCGATCGTGAAGAAGCACACGAAGCGCTTCAACCGTCACCAGAGCGATCGCTTCATGCGCGTGGACCCATCATGGAGAAAGCCCAAGGGAATCGACAACCGTGTCCGCAGACGATTCAAGGGACAGGCCGCTATGCCAAAGGTGCGTGGGAAAACAGGCTGTGGAGAATGAGATGGCGCGGAAGAATGGGCAAAAGACAGGGTTTGGCAATGGCCACAGCGAAGACAGATGGGAAGGACAGGGAAAACGGAATGATTGAATGCTAACGAGCGTTCTGTATTCAGATCGGCTACGGTAGCAACATCAAGACCCGCCACATGATGCCTTCTGGTCACAAGGCTTTCCTCGTCAACAACACCCGCGACTTGGACCTCCTCCTCATGCACAACAAGACCTACGCTGCCGAGTACGTCCAGTCATGATGCGCGAATTGGACGAGGTCAGGTTGCTGACATATTTGCAGGATCGCACACGCCGTCTCCTCGAGGAAGCGGATAGAGATTGTCGCACGTGCCAAGCAGCTCGGTGTCAAGGTCACCAACGGCAAGGCTAAGATCACCACCGAGTCGTAGATGGTGGGAGATTGTGCTTTCCGCGGGCAATGTGAACCAGGCGCTGGAATGAAGGGGCGAAACAGGCAGGAATGGCGCATGACTGTGGAGCAATTGAGACAACATGACTTTTTGCATTACACAGGCCGACTTTTTTATGTCAGGTCGGTCGAGTCTGCAGAGAACGCCGCCTGCGCCTTCGCTATGATCAAAAAATGCAAGTACGTAGCGCGCTCAAGTCGCTTGCCAGCATTGAACAAGAAATGACTATAATGTCCCATGTCATGCACTTCTCGGCTGCGCCAAACTCCTCTTTTGAATGTACCATGAAACCATATCACAACAGTGGGAGACCAGCGCTATGCCTCCATAGAATCTCCATCCTTGCTCTCCACCTCCGTGACACTCTGCGTCGCCGCACTCCAATATGCCTGCACGTCCACCTTGAACTCAGACATGGCCACGCCAAACATCTTGAGCAGCGCAGTTTGATGGCTATTCAGCTGCTTGCCCTCCTGACACACAGTATACTCCTGATCAAGCACAACCTTGCCCTTATCCAACCTCGTCGGCATACCCCACTTCCTCACCATCACCTCCAAACTATGCGGGAGTGGCACATCATCCTCCACAGCCACTTCTCCACCCCTCGAATACACAATCCCGGCCGGAACCGTAAACGTCCTCGTCGCAGTGACGCCTGCTCTCGCAAAATCCACCTCGATGAACCCTTCAAAAAACTCCAAAACCTCCTCGGGCGCGCGGTTGGTGAAGAGCAACCCTACATTTCCCGCGAGGTGTGTGGTTAATTTCGCCAGTCCCGGAGCGTGTTCGTCTTCGACGGAATTCCCCAGTGCTTTGGCCATGACTTTGGTTTTGCCGTAGAAGATGCGCGAGTCGGAAAAGTGGTGGCGCACGTCTTTGAGGTAGGTGTTGCGCATGTTTTCGACCGAGAAGACGAAAATGTGGGCGTGTGAGTCGACGGCTGAGTGGATGGAGGAGAAGAGGGCTTCGCTGCGCTCTTTGGCGGGTTTCTTCTGCACGACTGAGGTGTGGATGATGCGGTTGCGCTTGGACTTGGGCATGGTTGCGGGTTGTTTTTGTGGTGTTGGCTTCTGGTGATGTTTGATGGTGATGGGTGCGGTGGGAATTTGTGTCTTTTTGCTTTGCCCACCAGGGCGCAAGTCGCGCTATCCTCGAAAATTCACCGCACGGATCCGTTCCAGGTCTTATCGATAAGCCTCTCCCTCTCTCCACGTCTGTTTCGGCGGCATCTTCCACCTGCCGAGCGAAGGTACAGTAAGTAACCTTGTCAGGTCTGCGGGCGACGGCAAATGGACTTCCTCCACGTCTGCATGGCCAGGCAACGGCATTAGTGGCATGTAGAGGCACTCTTAAGTACTTCACTTACAGTACTGTTACTGCCAGGGGTGTGCAAGGAACGCATATGGCGGTGGGATTGCTACTTCTACAACGAGCATAAAGAGTCCTCCATTCACAGCTCTGACCCCCGAGTCTTGAACACACAAGACCTACCTACTAGAACCACCTCTCTCCTGAGCCGCTCACAACCAATATATATATATACCGAAGCTCGCAATGGCCGGAAATGGACGCCCCAGAGCCGCGAGACCCCCCAACACCAGAGCTCCGACGTTCCCCAGCTACTATAGCACAAGACAGAAGCCTCGAAGATGGCCGCTGGTTCTCCGCTTCATCAAAGGCGCCATCCATCTCGACATTGCCGTTCCCATTGTCCTGCACGCCCTCTTCGCCGCCGCAGTGTGCTACGTCGACAGTCTCCGAGCAGGAAACCTGGGCATTCCATCCGCCACCGTTCCGAGTCTCTCCATTGTCGTCGGTCTCATGCTCGTCTTCCGCAACTCCACCTCCTATGATCGCTTCTGGCAAGGCAATCAGCTCTTCACGACTGTCGAAACATCCATTCGCAATCTCGTTCGCTCGTTCCTGGCGTGCTCGTACAAAGCTGCCGGACCACCACCTACCGAGGCCGAGCGGGCCGATACAGAACGCACTGTACGCCTCCTCCTGGCCATGATCTTTGCCGCCAAGAACTCCTTACGAGCCGAATGGGGCCAAGAGATCCCTCTGCTCGTACCTCAGACGGAACTCGAGCGCCGGCGTCGAGAAAGCGTCTCCGTCTACAAAGCCGAGTACAACGAACTCCTCCCTCCTGGCACAAAAGGCCACGAAGAAGCCGGCCTCGCTCTGCTCTTACAACTCAGCTTCCAAGTCGAAGGCTACATCAAACGCGCCCACGACCGAGGCTGGTTCCACAGCCCTCAAGCCTCGCAGCTAACAGTGCAGCTCAACACTCTCGTAGCAGCCTACGGCTCCATGGAAACCATCCATCTGACCCCTCTTCCCGTCGCATACCTCATCCACACGCGCCAAGTCCTCGCCCTCTTCTGCATGGTGCTGCCTTTCGCGCTCGTCAAAGAAATGGGCTGGTGGTCCATTTTCCTCGTCTCCATCACCTCCTTCACCCTCTACGGCATCGAAGCCATCGGAGCGCAACTCGAAGACCCTTTCGGCTACGATCGCAACGACATCAAAGTCGATGCGATTGTGGAAGATTTGCGAGTCGAAACGATGGTTACGCTGGAGAATTGGAGGAGAGGCGGGGATATGTTTCCTTTGCCCGCGGTCGGCGAGTATCGAGATGTGGTGCCGGATGGACGAGATCGTCAGCATACTAGACCGAGTTTGGAGGGGAGGAAGAGGAGTGGAATCATGCCTTTGCCGAATTATTCGGGGGCGGAACATGATTCCGCGATCATTCTTTGAGTGCAATACACTATTCTACCTAAGGTAGCCTAGGTACTCCTTCGTAAGCTCTGAATCGGAAGCACGCACACATCTGTTGTACATACATAGAAAATCCCTGAGCGCAGTCATAGCAACGAGCCAGGCCAAGACGTTGACGGGTGATGCAGAAAAGTTGTGGATGATGTTCATGCATTGCAATCGCTATATCGCCGCTGAAGGCGAACTATCGAGACACTCTATCATATCGCCCAAGTCTAACGCCTCCCCTATGAGCGTCGCCGCAAGTCTTCGCCTCACCTGCTATCTGCAGACGTTGACGCAGTTCAGGACCTGCCGCGAGAAAACCGAGTTCATTACCACATGTCAAACGTGATCTTCGCTTAGTCGTAGAGATCCTCCTCGCCAGCGCCTATATCGTTGTTAGTGCCTATACGTTGACATGTCCAGGAGCTTGATCACATACCGTTCTGCTGCGCCTCAGCTGCAGCTCCCTCAGCACCTTCTTCCGGAAAGCGGAAGAACGCACTCCCGCCAGCAGATGTCTTCATGCTTTGCGCGAATGCCTCGTACCGCCGAATCTCAGTGTCCGTGACCGATCGGCGAGCCGATGCCATAGCCTCCTCAAAGTGACGCCTCGTGAGCTCTGGAACTGGGTCTTCATCCTCGACGTCCTCCTCCATCTTTGTATCATCGTCTCCCTCTCCTGCAGCAGCATCGCGCTCTTTCTGTTTCTCAATGGCGATCGAAATGCTCTCCTTGATGGCGAGCTTCACGGCACGCTGTGTAATAAAGCCCAGATCGGCACCGGAGAAGCCATGGGTCTTCGAGGCGATAAAGGAAAGGTCGACATCGCTGGCAACCGGCGTCTTGCGGAGCTGAGCCTTGAGAATGCTCTCACGGCCAGCTTGGTCGGGTAGTGGGACGTACACGAGGGTATCGAGACGACCTGGTCGGCAGAGAGCGTTGTCAAGTTGCTCTGGTCGGTTAGTAGCACCAATGACGAAGACGTTCTTCTTGCTGGTCATGCCATCCATCTCAGTGAGAAGCTGGTTGACGACACGGTCGCTAGCACCACCAGCATCGCCCTGAGATCCGCCACGAGACTTGGCGATGGAATCCAACTCATCGAGGAAGACCACACAAGGAGCAGCAGCGCGGGCCTTGTCAAAAATGTCACGAATGTTGCTCTCCGACTCACCGAACCACATAGAGAGCAGTTCAGGTCCCTTGACCGAGATGAAGTTGGCAGAACATTCGTTGGCGACCGCCTTAGCAAGAAGAGTTTTACCAGTACCTGGAGGACCATAGAAGAGCACACCGCGCGATGGGCTGAGACCAAACTTGAGGAACTTCTCGGGGTGATCGACAGGGTACTGCACGCTCTCGACGAGCTCGCGCTTGACATCTTCGAGACCACCAATGTCGTCCCATCGCACATTGGGAACTTCCACGACTGCCACCTCGCGGAGAGCACTGGGGTTGCTGACGCCGAGGGCAAAGCGGAAGTTCTCTTGTGTGACGCCAAGGCTGTCGAGCACCTCGGCGTCGATTGTGTCCTCATCCAAGTCGATCAGGTCCATCTTCTCACGGATTTGTTGCATGGCGGCTTCTGAGCAGAGTGAAGCAATATCGGAACCGACGTAGCCATGGGTCTCCGCGGCGATGGTCTCGAGATCGACCTCTTCGGCGAGCTTCATGTTCTTGGTGTGAATCTGAAGAATCTCGAGACGGCCGGTTGGGTCTGGAATGCCAATGTCGACTTCACGATCGAAGCGACCGAAACGACGCAGGGCGGGATCGATCGAGTTGGGGCGGTTGGTGGCAGCCATCACAACCACGTTCGAGCGAGCC
>AWYF02000428.1:0-133758 GCA_000504405.2 Mycosphaerella sp. Ston1 | reverse complement strand
ATCTATGTATGCGTCGTCTCTCCGAGGAGTCGTCCTCATAGGGTTTTCATTTCGCCCTATAGTTGCTCCACCGGGGGCTTAGAGGAACATGCGGGCGGCGTATATAGGTACGCTTTCGCGACGACGTGATTATGTAATCCAATGACTTACATGAAGTTCTACCTTACTAGCTACCTTATTAACGACAACGGTAATAACAGTAAAATAAAAGAGAAGTTTTCCCTTTAGTAAAAAAAGTACATCAGGTTGTGAACATCCTATTATACTATAGAGCGCTTTATTAAATTAGACATATACGGCGCACCAGCAGCTTGCTTGTAAGTAGGCCAGCAGATTCTGTCGATTTTCAGCGTCCTGAACGCCCAATTCCAAACCCTTCCCCACAGTCCACTCACATCAAATAGTCCAGACAGTCAGTCGGGCATTTCCCGACTTTTTCATGTTGTAGAAAAAACCACCCAAACACCACGCGCCACGCGAGTACGCAACAGTAAAAAGTTCACAAAAACAACCATTTCTCCTCTGGTGTACAATCAAAGCAAGTTTTTTCGGTGTACATCGCGTCGCTCCTCAAGATCGACTATGCTTACGAGGTGTACTACTGGTCGTCCCCGTAGTGCTGCGTCGCTCGACCCGTATCATCTCGCTGTCAGTTGCGATGACAGTTGAGCCGCCAGATGAACCCGAATTGCCCATCTTGATGAGCGTGACACGTAGTCGATATGATCCCGGCTGGCGGATGAGCAGCTGAGGAAAAGTCAAGTAGCCCAGTGAGACGCGGCAAGGCTGACTCCGTGCAAGACTTTCGGCAATGTTGTCTGGACATTCGTGTACCGAGTCGAACATCTTTTGCCCTGTGAGCGTACCGCACTCAACGGGCGCACGCTCGCCGTTTCTGGCTTCCGAAACTAATGATACGACGCCGAACAATCGCGAAGTGTCCATATCTTGAAATCGGGCGACCATTTCGGGAGAGTGACATTTCAAGCTGACCATGATGGAAGTCTCGACGGTCTGGCCAAAGACGATGGTACGGGAAGGTTGGCCAATGACATCAAGCTCGAATGTAGGGGCTTCCGGTTTGGAAGCAAATGAAGATTCCCGGCGGTGACTAGACTTCGAATCGGAGGGGCGTCTCGAAGCGCTGCTGTGTTTCGAACGTTGCCTTTCTTCGTCTCTGCGGCTGCTGCTACGACCCTTGCCGCTGTCGACAGCACGAGGACCGCTTCCGTCACGAAGGTACGACTTTTGGTTGGAATCCGACATGGTGGGCTGATTGGCGGTGGGTTCAAAGGTTGCAGTAAGGAGTTTGGTGACAGCGTTTCAAGTCGGGTCTGATGGGAGAGCAAGTTGGATTCCCGCGGCCAATGAGGACTAGTTTTGGCGGCAGTGTTAGTAGGGTCTCACCACGTCAGCGCCACGAGAGCAGCATCAAGGACCTACCTTGGGAGAGCGAGCAGCCCACGATGGTGTCGACTGTAGTAACTTGAAACTCGTGGGAGCAAGATGGCGCTGGAGTCGTTGCGGAGAAGGGCTGCGATCGTGGGCGGAGAGTTTGGTAGGTTGGGACACGAGTGGTTAAGGTAAGCAGGCAGATAATGTCGATGTACCGGTCCGATGGGAAGCTGAACCTTAGAAGTTATATATCACTTCACGGGCAAGCAGCCAGCGCCAGCAGGAAGGACTGTGAGCAGCCAGCGCGCGCGTGTTCGGAGAATCTCTTTGAGTCTCAAATTAGCTCGCTGCCCAAATCAATCATGGACTCATGGAGCTGGCCGCGTGTATCGTCATCTTCGGCCAGGGTTCAAAGGAACGTGAGAAGGAACTCCTCCATCCAGGACGATCGGACGTCTGCTCTACCCTTCTCGGAACCGCCAGCGCGACGCGGAAGCCCGCCTGTGCCGCTCGATCGGGTGACACGCATGATCACAGCCCTTCGATCTGCCTCGTAGGGAATACACACGGCCCGCGAGGCGCGGCGGATGCTAGACCATGCACAGCGCGATCCTGGATGCAGACATGTGTTGGGCGAGACCAGCGACGCGGCTGCAGACTGCAGTGCTGGACCAGCTGGAGCACGTTGGCCGAGCGAGCGCATTCTCGGCGCGCCTCACACCTGGAGCGTGCCAGCATCGAGGTGTGCATCTGGCGAATCGAATCGGCGGATCGCACGCGCGCTATCTGGGAAAAAAGACGATGTGAAGATGTGGTCAACCCAAGGACCAGATCGCCTTGGTTCCCGACGCCACGGCACCGGTGACCAAGGCAGACGCCCTGCAAACGCACGCATCCATCCTACATATGTACCGTACAACCTAGCCGTGCCTTCGTCAAAGCACGTCGAGCACTGATGCGAGAGAGCCGGTGCGAGCGAGGGCAGTGGTGGACACGGTGCCCGTGCATAGATTGGCTAGCATGCAGCAGACAGCGGCCGTTATGTCTTGCTGTTACCGAATCAAGAGCCGGAGTCTTTTTTAATCAAAGACACTCGCACGCCTCTGTACAACAGCCCGAGTCGGCAGGTTGCACCTCGCGCCTCGTTCACCATCTCAGATTGCAGTGTGCGTGCTTGACACGCGAGTGCTTGGCCGCCCGAGACTTCAGACACTTGGTGGCCGCCGAGTAAGTCCGTCTGCTGGTGGTCGGTCCGTTGCAGGCCTGCCACATGGAGGAGCAAAGCGCGGTCGGGATGACAGAGCGCGCCATCCACCCATCCAGCCATCCATCATGATACATCCATCCATCGCTCGCTCTGCCCTCATGGTCTGGTCAAGTCGTGCAGCGGGCGGGAGGGCTTCCGCGGAGAAGCAGCCGATGCGCTATCGTCAACC
Organism: Mycosphaerella sp. Ston1; assembly: GCA_000504405.2. Classification (NCBI taxonomy): domain Eukaryota; kingdom Fungi; phylum Ascomycota; class Dothideomycetes; order Mycosphaerellales; family Mycosphaerellaceae; genus Mycosphaerella; species Mycosphaerella sp. Ston1. The sequence goes on along the minus strand of AWYF02000428.1, from coordinate 130,927 downwards.
TGAGGGAGCGCCCGATTCAGATCGATGGGTCTTGACGTGCTGCCTGGCCTGTATACAGTAGTTCTACAATCGCATGTCGTGCCGACAGATTGCTCTAGCTCTCCATTGGGGAGTCACAGAATGCCGTGCGTAGCGCTTTGCTTCAGGTAGAGCAGCTTCTGATGCCCTTTGCGGGAAAGACTCCATCAGGTTTTACATAGTGGGCTACAGGCCCAGCACGAACGTGCGCTCGATGGGACGAGGGTGATACTCCACGACCTGTCACTTTTTTTTCCCCGTGAGGTTGCTATATGAGTTTCACAGCTGTCACGGGCGGCCAGTGGGATGTGGACGTGTATGTAGTAGAGATGTGGGTGTGTGGTGAAACGGAGTCGTTCTCGAGGCCTGATCCTGGTGGACACTATGTAGACTAGATTGAGATTATTCATCACGACAGTAGTTCTAGTTCTAAGTAGAATCGACATCCTGGTCTGTCGTGCTGGCCGAGCTTACCCTTGCTCTCGTCCTTCTCTTTTGAGAGAGCAGAGCAGAACTTGCACGGCAGCATGCGAGATGAAGGAGGCGAGGATGATGATGATGACTACCGTATGATGCTGATGTCTGATGATGAGCAAGCAACACACGGCTGCGACGTGTCAGTTGTCCCGAAGCGCGTTTGGGGACGAGTGCTTCTGAGACATAGTGCGAGTGAGCTCGCGCCGTCAGTAATGGTGAATTGATATGGCTGCAGCGCTCTAGAACCAGAACTACAGGTACTGCATCTCTGGGCACTGCACTGCATACCGTACAGAGTACCACGACAACCACGCACAGCAGCAGTAACAGTAGCATGGCACACGCCGTGCCTCGACGGCACGGCCTTTCCGGCATGCAGGTACCAGACACACGGCGTCAGGCCGCCTCCCGGTGGCAATTAAGGTACCTATGTATTCCATCTGGTAAGGTACAGTATTCTGGTTGCTCTGCCACGCTGAACGCACGCAACCACGATCCGGCTACGTGCAGTGCATTGCAGTCCCATCCGATCCATGGGCCGCCCAAAAAACCCGGTCCCGTAACCACGATTTTGCACAAAAACACTCAAAAATTCCAACGCCATGGCTGCTCAGCTGCTCACCCACTATGCCGGCGCGGCCTTTCAAGATCTCTGGGCGTTTCTTTTTGTCGAGTACACAGTTGTGGCAAGGAGGTGCATCGCACATGCGCGCCCTCCTGGTTCGTGGTACGGCGGATCGAGGGCTTGATGATGTGGCGTTGGGTGATCTGATGAGAGTGGACCACCTGAGATCAGGAACTACATACATTGTACATGTAATAGGTACATGTAATAATGTACATGTACAACTGGATCTACTGTAGCATCGTGACGCCAGCTAGATTACGGTTACTGGTACCGTCAAATTTATACATATTTCGCCGGAATACGCAAGGCAAGAAGCATATGTCCCCCTCCACCTTTTCATTCTGTGGTGGCGTGTTCAAGATCTTTTCTTTTTGATCGGCTGGTATTTGCAAGGCGTGCAAATTACGCCACTCAATAGGAGGGGGGAATTGCACGCATGTGAACAGTGAAGTGACATGTCAGTGAACTAGTTCTAAAACATTTCGTTATCCTGGGTATCATCGCAATGAACGATTCCTTGCGCCTCGCTTCCCACCTGCACACCCATCCAGCCACCCACCCACACTACACTAAGGTACGCTACACTACGTGATGAATTCTGATGACATCAGCTATACCGAAGAGTCTCTAACAGTATGCCAAACCCCCTGAGCATCCTGTATTCCAATCTCATATCCCAAGAGAACCTCCGTTCCACTGCCCTCCCAGCCTCTGTTCCCCGCAGCTGACAACATGAATCTACAAGAAGGATCAATATGTATAGCACTGACAACCCCACCTCTATGCCCAGGTACAATGGTAAACGGCACTCTCGAATGCTTTTGTGTTTCCGGTTGTTGTTGCAAATCATATATTCTCAAAATATCCTGACTGGCACACACCAGATGTTTCTTATTGGGCATCGCTCGTACCGCATAGACGGGTCCACTCCCTTGTTGAAAGCGGAAAGTTCGATTGGGTTTACTTCGTTTCGTGCCGAGATGGTGGATGGAGTATTCGTCTACTGTGCAGTTTCTGCGCCCAGCGTAGAAAAAGTTTCCATCTGGTGACCAGCAGGCCCCAGTACACCAAGGAGGCGTACCAGGATCTGTAGCGATCGTGGCTATGGGTGAAGCCACTCGACGATCCCAGATCCGGAGTGTGCCATCGAACGAGGCGTCCAGAAATGTGCTTTCGGACTGGAGAGGCAATTCTGACTTGGTCATGTCGCTTTCATCGTTGGTGAGTGGCGCTGTTAGCGGCTCATCGCAGTGAGGTAGTCCGGTCGTCACAAGAGCGCCGGGCCCTTCGTCTTCAGTAGTCTGGGGTGGTTTTGTTGGTGTCGTCACTGTATGAGCAGTTCTTGGCTCAGCATCGGCCACTTCGCCCGCTTCTGGTCCTGGATCTATTGGGTCCGCATCGGGCTTGGTCGCTTGCACAGGAATTTCCGTCTGCTGCATTTCAATGTCGACTTCACCTGGACCACTCTGCTCAGCAGTAGTCTGCATCTCGCTTTCGAGTGCTCGCGTCAAGTCGTCATCATCATCACCAAAGGCATTGCCACCACCGCCACCCACTCCGCCGCCATTGGTATCGTCGCCGAAGAGCGATCCATGATCTCCATCGCCAAATAAACTCCCATCCGGAGAGCCGGCCGTGTCCTCATCGCCATTGAGTGCAGACAGCCGTCGACTGGTACCGTTCGAGATGCCGTTCAAAGCCGGTTTAGCAGCATTGTTGCTTGAGAACGTACCGCTCCCTACCTCAGGTGACGCTTCGGAGACTTCGGGCACGGGTGTATTACTGAATGGCCGCAGCTCAATAGCACTGATTTGGCTGCTGGCTCCTTTGAACGAGCGAATAACCTTGCCGTTGTCGAGATCCCATTCGTGCATGTTCTTATCCCAGCTGCCCGACAACACACGCCTTTCATGGTCCGTCAATGTGAGGACGGAAACAGCACTGGTGTGTTCTTTCAAGGTTGTAATAATGTTGCCAGTAGAGTGCCTCGTAAGCTGAAGGTTGATTCCTCCCGACTCGAGTCCAGACAGTAGCCAGACGGCTTGCTTCTCTACAGCGAGAGAGTAGACTGGACTGGACCATTTTCCCTCATCCGGATTCTTAGGCGGTGTTTGCAATGACCGTTCCTCATTCTCCCAGTAAGTCACCATAGACCCCGCCTTCATCACACTGTCCACAAAAGGGTGCTTTTGAGCTACTGTAAGCGGAACTTTGCCATTCGCAGTATCTACCCAGTCATATTTTCGTATGTAGCCGTCTGTGCCACCAGTGAAGACATACTTCATATTGGGTGTCGCGCAGACAGCATTGATAGACGTGCCGTGCGGTGCAGCCATGGTCGGCACGATATCATAGGCTTGTGCAGTCAGCGCCTCCGGCCTGATTGCAGGCACATGTATGCTGGTGGACCTAGTATTGGGCGATCGTACACCAGGGCCTCGAGGTGAGGGAGATTTCACCACGACTTCCGGATTGTCGTCTCCTTCTGCTGGTCGCGGAGCACATGTAGCCTGACTTGGTCTCCTCGAGGGCGAGTCCTGCTCATTCTGATCATCGTCGTCCTCGCCATCATTGTCATTGTCATTGTCATCATCGTTGTCATCGTCATCATCGCCTCCGTCGTCTTCATCGTCCATGTCCTGGTCGGCATCTGGATCGCCGTCATTCGCATCTTCCATCTCTTCGTCCTCATTCTCATTTTCGTTCTCCTCCTCGTCTTGGTCATTGTCGTCATTGTCGTCTACAAACGACGCCATATTCGTGCTCCTACCACGTCAATCGTGAGATGCACAAAATGTCGCGTCTACGAGCCTCAGTTCTGGATGAGGAAGGAGCTCTCCACAGCTACGCACAAGCTACTACTGGGTGCAGCAGAGCCTCAAAAGCTTAAATTCAACAGACCTTGTCAATCTCCTAAAGCACAGGCTCAACATACAAGGACTTCTCTAGCTTACTTCTCTACTCAAGGCGTTGAATCAACAGATTCAAGAGGAAGTACCTATGTCATGAAATAAGAGCAGTCGAGAACCAGAGCATTTATCAAACTTATCGGAATCTCACTAGAGCAATCACAAACTGGCGCTAATTATGCCAATCCACGCATTCTCCTTCCTGCAAGAAAAGAAAACAAGCGCCGCTGGCACTATTCAGAAAGAAACAAAGAAAGAAAGAAAAGAAAAACTGATCAAGCACAACATGCAGGGTTCTTTTCCCTCTCCTGCTTTCTTTCCCACATAGTCCAGTCTGTCGTTGTTGTGTGTGTGTTCTCGTTCTCGTTCTCCAATCTAACAAAGCGCTGAGGGCTCTGAAATGCTGCCACAATCATCCATACGCTGTCTCATTCTGGTTGTGCGTGCATGCGTGCGCGCGTGTGTGTATGGCCGAAGCCAAAAAAAAAACTCTCAACAAGTCCTTCCAAGTTTTCAGAAGAATCTTGCAAAGTCCCCCAAAACTACTCAGTCAGGTAGGTACCCACCTCTGCAAAAAGTTCATCCAATGGGAAAACTCAAGGCTCAAGACTGGTCTCCTGACGAATGATTGGAACGTTTGAGCTCTTTGATCTCGTGCATCATCTGTAACATCATGTTTTGCTGCTCCTGCACGACAGCCATGAGCTCGCCATATCTCGCATCGCCCATTGGAGCGGAAGTGATTGGCGTGCTTGGCTCTGGCAGCGGCGGAGCAGGAGAAGTCACGACAGGTCCAGGGGAGCCAGCAGGCAAAGTCGGCGAATCCTGGCGCGGCTGTTCTGCAGGCGGAGCAAGATCGGGGATCTGAGACAGCTGTGGTCCATCGGGACTCAAGATGGTCGCCGAGCGTTCACTCAAAGGTATAGTGTTCATCGGCGAGTTTGGCTTGCTCGACTGGTGCTTCTGGTAGTAGTCGTGGGCGAATGTGGTTGAGATGCGCTTTGTCTCCTGGTTCTGACGCTTTGCTGACCGCTTATCGACGACCGAACGCTTGCCATCTGTTTGTGTGGCATTACTAGTTGTCCCGCTAGAACTTGGTCTTCTGTTCCCCTGCTCACCATAGCAGACGTCGGGCTTTGACGTGCGGATACGGTCGTGAATCTCGAGTGAAGCTAGTCGATGATGCAAACGCGTGTTCTCTGTCTTCATCTCCTGGTGTAATTCGCGCATTTTGTCGTCTCGATCAGTGATGATCTCCAGAATGCTGCCTAGCTCTACAGCATCAGGCTCCTCGGGCAGTGGTGTTTGAGGTCCGTACTGCTCAGTAGCAGCCACAGCAGTCTCTACGACTGACTTGCCAAGCGAAGCTTTGCGTGCGGTAGATGGTTTTCTTGGATCGCCGATAGGAGCTGCCGACTCCTGTGCCCAACGATTGCCACCAATTGGAGGTGAGCGGCGGACAACAAGACTTTCTTCAACGGGTGGTGTCAAGCTTGGCCTATTCTTGAAGATATCCTCATTTGGCTTTGGTCGACCACCAGGCGTCCATGGTGGATCGTAAGGTGACAAAAGAGTCTCATTCAATTCACCCTCCTCGACTCTCGATATCTTCAAAGACTTCTTTGCTTCTTTCCGCGATCGTGGCTGTGTTGGTGTGTAGGTAGTCGGCGGCAGGAAATGGCTTCCGGTGCGCAATGGGGACGGCATGGCGCTAGGGTGGGATGCCATCGGTGATGAACGAACAGTTGAAGGAGTCTCAGGTGGAGCCTGTTCGGTCGAGGTTTGCTTAAGTGAGGTTTGCCTAAGTGAGGTCTGCCCAGGTGAAGATTGGGAAGGGCCGCCTTCGCTACGCTGCACACGATTGAGCGGAATAGCGAATAGTCCATTAGCAGAGGATTCGGATCTTGCGCTGTCTGGAGGGACAAGAGTATAATCACCTTGTATTGTGGCTGCACGAGAACGGCGCCTCTGCTTGGGCGCTGCATTTGGGCTGTCCAGCTTCATCTGCTCCCGTATGTTGAGCATATTCTCGACGTCGTGCAACGCACGGTCTGCAGCGCCAGGCTGTGGTGGCGATGAGACAGGATCTGGAGTCATAAAAGAAGCAATGGACGGATCTCTCGCAAGCTCTGGATACACCACAGGAATGGTACCAGTGTCTGACATGCTGCTCTGCGCAGTATTGGGCGAGCCGCGCAAGTGCACTGTTTCCTGTCGATCTTTCGCAACCAGTTCTGACAATCCATATCTCTCAGACGCTGACAGTCTGGCTGCGCGTTCGGGAAAAGGAGTCAGTGGAGAGCGAAATTCGTTGGTAGAATAGATGCTCGGGCTGTATGTTGCGGCTCCATTGTCGCGATGTGTCTCGTGTGGTAAGCTGAAGCCCTCAATACCCAAACCTCCAAGTCGAGATTTTGCATCGTCGAACTCTTTCTTATCCATCGCTGACGGTACGACGGAAGCACGCATGGAGTACATGCTTGGCTGAGTGACGAGCTTCGCCGCTCCGCGATTGCCATAGCTCCCCGTACGAGTCGGGCTCAATCTGCCACTTGTGCTGACGAAGCCGCTCGTCTTGCTTGGCGTTTCGTTCGTGAATGGCACGAACGGCCGCTGTGATGAGATGTTACGAATGGCGAGCTCATCTGGAGGTGTGTCTTTGGCAGGCGGCGTAGGCGGTATGGCTTGATCGAGGTACTTCAAGCTCTGTGATCGACCCAGGTTGGGAGGGCAGTCAGTCACGTGAGCTTTCGAGACACTCCCCTGATCCTGATCGCCGGACCCTGGTGTCGCAAAACGAACAGTCATAGGTGTACGATGACCAAGCGAGGTGGCGGCACGGGGAGATTCCAGTCGCTTCGCGTTAAGATCATACGGCTGCCGCGAGAAGAAAGACTTCGCTTTGGAGGGCGAGCGGACAATGCTTCGTAGAGGAGGTGCTTCCTGTAGCACTGCGCGAGCCTTTGGCGGCAAGTGGGACCCGGAAGTGCGCTGAGGCTCAGCGTCCTGCTTAGGCGTCTGAGGTTGACTGCGACGAGCGGTCCATTTGCTCAGGCGCTCGAAGAACCCTTTTCTCGGACTCGTCGTTGCTGGTGTCTGAGGGCGAGGTCTGGGGTCATCCTTTTTTTCGATGCCCGGTGGGGTGGCGAACTCTGCCGCTGTAACCTTGGGTGTGTGCTTGAAGACGGGGATATGCAACGGCTGATTGCCATGTATTTCCAGATGATCTCGCGTCTCTAACCATTCGCGCTGCGTTGGGTTAGGCGTGACATCTGGAGTGGTGCCTAGATTGAGCTCCGGTGACGGCTGTATGAACTGTGTCATGGTTGTCATCGCTGTCTGTGAAGACTCTCGCGGGTGCTGTTGCGGTCCTCGGTGTCGGTCTGGTGATTCGAGTTCGGGAAGCGGTTTCGTGGTGTCGAGGATGTTGTAGCCTTTTCGAAATGCTGGGTGCACTACTCCAGGAGGCGTCCTCTTTTGCTCGGAGAACTGCCGCTGGGCGAACGCGTTGCCGGCCAGCTGATATCTCTCCTGCTCGGCTTCCCTCTGCGCCCAGGCGTTTCCGCCAGGTGTCTCCATTTCCGGGATCACTGGTAGTGATGGTGGTGCCGCAGTCAGCGAGCTTCGTGCGGAGCGTCTTTTGCCTGTACTCATGTTAGCGGCTTTCCAGAGAAACACCCCAAACAACGCGAGCGGCACTTGGTAGGGCTTGGCAGGCCTCTAGAAATGTGTCAGTAGTCAATTCTGATCATGGCCGGGGGCCTTGCAATAAGTGTGTGAACTTACTACCAATTTTGCTGTGCAGTGGAAAGGAGAAGCAAGTTCGCAAAGCGCGTGGAGAAGGTAATAGTGAAATTCGTTGTCAGCTGACCGGTGTACAGACGCGCGCGCGCCATAAACGGTCGTGCAGCCAAGTGAAGTGAAGTTTATACTTCGACACAAACGCTCTGATACATGGATGGTCTGCCTTACGCGTGCTATGTTCTATGTCAATCGCGCAGTTCGTGGAATGGTCGCCAAAGATACCTATTGATGCCGAGTGAGCGGCGCGAGCGCGCATGGCGATGTGTACATGAGCGCGTTCGCCTCGCCATGCCAACGGCCACTATGGAAGGACCCTGCATACCTGCGCTCGCGCTGAAAATTAGCCAGTGAAGCAGGCTGCAGGGTTCCAACTGACCTGTGGTGGTACGTTTCGTGTGCTCGTCCAGAGCCGCAGTCCACTGTTGAGAAGCGTAAATGTTCACAGTGAATTGGTCTTCGCACGAGACATGAAGCAGAAAGAAATGCAAAACGAGAAAGGCAATTGACCTGCTATGAGTGCCTTGCGTAGTCCTGAAAACAATGCGCCTTCCAACTCCACGCGCACCACAGCTCTGGTATTGTCCGGAAACAAGTGAATCTAATCTGATGAGGGCGCCTGCTTGCCTATTCGCCATCTTCGCGTGAGAAATCCAATAGTATCGTATCACACAGCCACAAGGCTATAGCAGTATGCAACCTTTGCCCCTTCCTATGAAAATTCATTAGTGTGACTTAAGCATTTGGTAGAGAGTCTGATGATCTTACGCTTGGGCTTCTTCACCGCGGGTGGTTCTAGGGCTGCCACGATCGCTTCATCAAAGACATCCTTCAACTTGAATTGCGTGAGAGCTGAGCACTCCACGTACTTCACAGCACCCAGTTCCTTGGCCATTCGTTCACCGTCTTCCTTTCTCACGGGCTGCATCTTCTGCTTCGCCAACTTATCTCTGACCTGAGGATCATCTCGAAGATCTGTTTGTGTACCAACAATCAGACAAGGCACCCCAGGACAGTGGTGGAGTACCTCTGGGAACCACTTTTCTCGGACGTTCTCGAACGATGCGGGTGAGGTGACGGAAAAGCAAACCAGGAAAACGTCGGTCTGTGGGTATGAGAGTGGTCGCAATCGGTCGTAATCTTCTTGTCCAGCGGTATCGAAGAGTCCAAGCGTGTATGGCTCATCACCAATCCTATGTTCTCGTCAGTGCCGGTCATCTGCTGTATGAGACGCCCAAGGGCCTTACATTACTGTCACTGCATAATTGTCGAAGACTGTTGGGACGTATTCCGAGGGGAATTTGTTCGTGGTATAACTGATGAGCAAGCAAGTCTTGCCTACAGCACCATCACCGACCACAACGCACCTAGAGAAGCATTCAGTCAGCCACATACTTCAGCTCTAGGCCCGTCCGCCACAAATCCAGAAGAGTCCTCCCATTGCTCGCGCGAGCCACTGATCGCGTCGGAATATGGACCGTGCTCTCGCTAGGCCTTTTGTTCATATCGCATGCGCCGCAGAGCACTCTTCCATAGGCACTGATCCGCTGCTGCTGCTGCTGCTCAAGGGATTTCCATCATGAAAGCACGAACAGGAAGGGGTATGCATACTTGATTGTAGCGATCGCCACCATCTTGACGGCCTTCACGCGAGCGAGCGTGTCTCCTCAGGCTTTCTGATCACTCCGTGTGCCTTCCTTCACATGCGCTCGGAGGTGTCACCGTTGTAGCACCTGACTACTCGTAGCAAACTCCTTGGTTGAGCAGACGGGAGGGTAGATAGCGGCGGGTGTAGCAGCAGTCGCAGCGAATTACGTGGACGCGCGTCGTCTGCAAGGCGGAGCAAGAATATGGCGAGTCTCTCTGGTCGTGCGTCCGTGAGTGAGTGAATGGGGGAGTGGGTGCGTGAGTGTGTGAGTGAATGAGTGAGTCTGGTAGAGGCAACAAAAGAAGCGACGTGACGTGACGAGACGAGACGAGACGAGGCGAGACCAGACGTGAGGTCAGGTGCGGTGTGGAGGGAGCGATGTGGAGGATGTAGCGCAGCCGCTGCCGACCAGCGCCGAATCAACTGGTGCGTATAGAGGTACCTCCGGTATTGTTGTATCGCCAAAGAAGAATATGGACGAGGCACAGCAGCAAGCAAGCAAGCAAGCAGTGGGTGGCGCAGGCTGCTCGAACGAGGACTAGAACTAATAGCACAGCCTCTTTGCTCACGTGAAAGAGAAGAAAGAGAAAACGACGGAGAGTCGGAGATAGACACGGTTTGGCCGTTCCAGAAACACTTTCGCTTACAACACGCGACTGTGGGTACCCTAAAGTAACGCAAGCATCGTGCTGGAAATAATAATAACGTGACGCTCGATTTGTTGTTGTTGTTGGTGATGGAAGGATAAGGCGAAGCGGTACATGTAGACTAGTAGTGTTCTACCAACAACAATATCATCACCTCGCCTATCCGTCTTGTAACCTAAGAGGTACTTACATGTCACCAGACGGCACCGGCCAAGCGAGCAAGACAAGGATTACACTCGTCCAGAGGTATCGACTGGGATCGACACTCAAGAAATCCCAGGTCAAGTTGAACTATCAGATAGTCTAGGAGGGTATCTAGAACACGCGTCGCCCGAATATCAATAAACCCATCAATAAGGTAGAATAATAATGCTGTGCCCCATCACGAGCCAATGGCGAGCCATAAAACGCCTTCAGTTCCGTGTCCATCCTGCCCACGCCGCCAAAAATGAACTCCAGCACACTTCGCAATGCATTCAATATGCAAGATGCAGACTTGCCAACCGCATGGTCGGCCCTGCCTTTATCGTATCCTTCGTCGCTCATGCCCGTGAAGATTTCGTCAAGATCCAGTGTCGTCTATATCTATGAGGACTTCCTGATCAGCCTCGTTCTCGAGTTCTGTGGCTCGTCAGACACATCTCCCAGATCATTAACCTCCTCGTACTCTCCAGAAGTTCGAGTGAGCCTATGAGTGGAGGGCCCAGCGAAGTCCTCGTCGCCATGGTCCACGCGGTCTTGCGTGGCACCAATGACCACACCCTTCACACCTTGGTCAATCTCGTCCAGCTTGTAATCATGCATCATAAAGGCCAGAACAATGCAAGGCAGCGCCACAAACACTGCTACAGTCAATATCTTCGTCATGGTCTCCTGGTATGCTAGGTTGATGGCATCACGAGTGGGACTACCCATGGGCCACCCTCGCGCTGCAAGGGTTACGTTGCCGTAAATTGCATCAGCCATGTCCTTCGTCTCCGGTGGCAGATAGAGTGCCAGCTTCTTCGGGATGTTTGACGTCCAGATGGCGCCACTGATGCCACTTCCAACGGCACCTCCAATCTCCAAGAATGTCAAAAAGAGAGCAGTAGCTGCAGCCACTTCCGAGTGACTGGCCGAAGCCTGTACGCCAAGCTGTGCCGGCACATGGGCCAGACTGCCTCCAACTCCAAGAAAGATCTGGGTTCCAACAATCATTGCTGGTGTCGACTCTTCTGTCCGGTAATGAATCATCAAACCTAAGCCAATCACGTACAGGATCGTGCCCGCAACCATAAACTTCTTGTATGTTTTGGTGTATTTGATGGCGATGGACGTGACGATGGCTGTGACTGTTGACGTAAAGGTGAAGGTCTGCACGATGCGACCAGCCGTCGTGAGTGGAAGATCTTGCACCACAAGCAGGTACGACTGAAAGTATGGGTACACCGAAAGGTAGAATGCCACTGTGAGAAGTCAGCCAAGCGTGTATGTATTGAGATCGCAGGACCACTCACTGAAGTAGAAGAAGGACAGTCCAAGGCCACAGAGAAGTGTCTTGTTCCTCCAGAATGACCGCGGGAAGAAAGCGTGAGGAGCCAGAGTCTTGTTTCTTTCCCAAAAAGGTATGGCTATGAGGCACGCGGCACCAACCACCAGCATAGTCACCAAGTTTGGATTGCTCCAACCCGCTTTGGAGCCCAGCGTCAGTGGAACCAGAATCAAGGTGAAGGCCACACAAATGAGCGCGAGACCAAAAGCATCCATTTCGAACCAGAATATCTTGATGATCTCCCAGGCAGATTTTCCTCTGAAGGGTGACTCTGGTAATATACCACGTAGTGCAGCTTTACGCTGGTTGACGATGAGTGCAAGCGCGAGTGGCAAGAATGCCACAGGCAGTACGACCGACCAGATCCCATAGCCCCATCTCCAGCTTAGCTTTGCGAGTAACCTTTCTGCGATTGCAGGCCCAAGCCATACATTGACCAGGAAAGGGATATCGGGAATGGTAGAGCATAAAGCTCGGTTGACCAGATCACTTGTGTCGGCAATGAAGACTTGAATCAATATTTGCAGGCCAGTAGATCCCGCCGAGTAGAATATCTGTGCAGCTGCGTAGGTCTCGACGTTGTTGGATGCGGCTTGTTGGATGAAGCCTATGATGTAGAGTAGGATAGAGAGACCAAACGCTTCGAACCGGCCGAAAACGTCTGCTATTTTGGCCATGGGCGGCTTCACAACAGACAGGACGACTCCTTGGATCACCAGCACGGTCGAAACCATGGAATGTGACTTGAATGCGCTCGTTGCGAATATGGTGAGATTCGTGGTGGTTTGGCCTTCTAATGAAGTCGCGTAGGCCAGTAGCGCGACGCCCAAGTATGCCATGTAGAGTCCGCTTCTCGACCATGTCGAACTGATTGCCTCGACGCGCTTGACACCGGCTCGTGCAGAGTCATGGCTGTGTTCAGACATGATCGATCTCCTGTCGCCGTCTGACAGCGGTTGCGAGCCGTTCTGTTCTCGTTTGCACGAGGGTGCGATCACGGAGGAAGTGGGTGTGTGTGCAGCCGACGATGGTGCCAGCCCTCTCTCCACGTCGTCCGCATCCGGGGCGTCTAATGATGGATGTAATGTGCCGTAGTTGGAGACCATGGCCACGGCATGCGAAGTAGAAGGTGAGTAGGAGCTGCCAGATAGTCAGAGCGCGGGAAAGCCAATCTTATCAGATGGGGCAGTCCAAGAGATCAAGTATATATATGCAGAGATGACCCAGCAGTAGCGGAGGATGCAGCATGCTGCTGCTAAGCGGACGTGGGCATATAGATCTACGGGTGGAGAACTGAACCTTGCATGTGGATTCTGCAAGCTGCAGGAGTGGGTGTGTCGAGCGGAAAGAAGCAGAAGAGGAAGAAGAAGCAGAAGACGAAGAAGAAGAACAATACAATGGTACCTACGGTACCTTACGCAGGCTGCAGGCAGGAGCAGGGCAGACAGGCAGCGCTGGCGGCAGGCGGGCAAGCGGGCACTGGACAGGCGTCACTGTCAGGCGGACGCGGTGGGAAAAGTCAAGGTACTGTACTTAGGTAAGGTAGGTATGGTAAGAGTCCTATAGAGTCAGGTGCATGTAGTCGAGTCGAAGTGTGGCACCGATTGGCCATCCCACCGCCTTCTCCTTCAGCCTTCAGACTTCAGCCTTCAGCCTCGCTCCCGATGCGGCATTCTTCGATAGGCTGGCGCAGGACCACATCAACAACAAATCAATGACGGCAGCGGATGGATGTCCGATGGGCTTATTGATGGATATTTGATAATAAGCCGCACCCTGCCGAACTCGCAGCGCATGTGGCCCACCGATGTTTTACAGCTAACCGCCACGTTCAGAATAAGGTAATCCCGCGTGGGTTGTGACTGCATGAGGTGGCGTAGGGGTACAGTACAGCACAGCACAGCACAGCACAGCACAACGCACCACGCGCGTCGGCGTACTGCGGCCACGTCGTGTCACGATGCAAAGCAAAGCTTACCATGTACCTTGCCGTTGCTGTACGAATTACGATACCGCCTTGCCAACATCGTGCAGTCGGTGTGCCGATGTGACGTATTGTGGTAAAAAGATATTCTGCATGGCGGGAGGACCGGCCAGTGGCGAGCGGGCCGGCTGAGATCCGTGGATCACCCGGTTGTCGAACATACATAGAGGTGGGGGGGAGGGACGGCGGGGGATGTCGTTACAGTACTAGGTAGTTCGCCGAATAAATCATAACTACCAGGTATTATTATTATTATTGAGTGCAACGCTCTACAGGCTCTCTGTACTCCAACCCAAAGCCTTCAAACACTCTTCGCTCCGCCTCCTCCATCGTCGTCGCCCGGCCTTCTATGCCCTCTTTACCGCCATACCTAAAAAATCCCTCCAGATCGAGAACTTCGCCACTTCCGCGATCTCGAACACCGGAGCTGTCAAATTTCCAGCCCTTGATATTCTTTGCGAATCGTCTGAGATCACGCTCAAATGTCGTCCCGCCACTCCAGCCAACTACTGCGCAGCCTACGGTACGCCATGGTGCGATGATGATGTCGACTCTTCGGTGGATGTTGGGATTCTTTGCCTTTGGGTTTATGGCTAGGTCCTCATCTTTGGTTGGCCACGAGGGATCTTGAAAGACCACCAGTGCCTTGTCCAGGGTATCGAAGCCATGTCCGCCACCGTCACCGCGGAAAGGAAGTGTCTGTTGACCACGCTTGGAGTTGTTCATGGAGAGTGTCAGCGTGTGGGTGATCCAGCCTTCGTCCTCCAAGCTGGCAACAATGTCCTCGATGATGTTATGCGTGGCTGCTTCATTCGGATGTGATATTACAATGTCAACGTCTCCACACGCTTCCTTGCCACGCCGATAACCGCCGACGATCATGGACTGAATACCATCATCTCGCACTTTGACAGCATGCTGGTGTACCACCTTGCAGATACTTTCCACCTCAACTCGAGGAATGGGATCCAGGAACTCGTCGTAGTATTTCACTCCAATCTGTTGCACTCGATGTAATGTTGACCATCCATATTCCACAATGTCATCGAGCTCTCGCCATCCTTTATCATAATAAAACTCGCGCGCAGTGGTCACGCCAACGCCCCAGATATTCCAAAAGACCTTCAGAACCTTCAGATCCTCATCTTTTTCGGCCGCTTCGACAGCTTCGATCTTGCCACTGTTCTTCCACTCTACCCACAAGTTGGCAATCTTGGCATCACAACCAGGTAAACGCAAGATCTCCTTCGGATTGCTGATTTTATGTGAATATGAACGCAACGCAGCAATTGAAGTTGCATAAGCTCGTACACCAATCTCATCGTTGGTAAGTAGTCGTGCTAACTTGATCCGTCCCAGCAAATCGATAAACACGTCGTTTGGATTGTCCTTTGGAGTTACTCGTTGGCACGCGTACTTGACATGTGCCTTGACCCACTCGGGAGGCTCGGGAATGTCGCTTGAAGTGCCTTCGTAGTCGGTAGTGGTCTGCTGCAGCAGATGTGCGTATTCTTGCTTTGTGCCTCGACCAGCCTCCCAGCTAGCTGGGTTGGCAGATGGGATCTTGGTGCTTGGATAGTGGTACTTGCGACTTCCAAAGCGATCTCTGGCGGCTGGCAACGCCGGCGTGTCGTCTTGTGCACGCTGCAGTATGGCATTACTACTAATGGGAGGCTTTTCTGCAACAACACGTGATGGGGTGGGGTTGGTGTTTCCCGTCCCGCCATCTGATAGCTTTCCATAGGGTGCATATGTGGTTGGCGTCTTCTCTGTAGGCTTAATCACGCGGCCTGTATACAGGATATAACTCTCAAGTGGAAGTGGCCGTCCAGCGGCTTGTGACTCGGTAAACCAATCTGTGCGAACTACTTTCACGATACGATCTTGCACCTGGTCCATTTGTGGCTTGGGATCAAGTCGGCTGCCACTTCTAGCCAAAGTAGAGGTGCCCAGATTCTTCGGTTTCTTCTTGCGCCCGGTGTCACCCTCAGAATCCGTGCTGGAGTCGTCGATGAGGATCGCGTCGGGCTTGCCTTGTTTGGCGCCCTCCAGCTCATCATGCTTGCGCTTATTTGTTGCAGACTGCGACCCATACGCGCTGTCCTGAGACGCCAGTGCCAGTGCCGAATTACATTGCTGCACTTCTTCGGTATGAAGGCCCTTCGACCGCAAATCAAGCTTAATACGAGCTTTCTTCACAGCTCTGGTAAGTACGATGTGCGCTTCATCAAGTGAGTAAGTAGTGGAGGCATGTGCCAAATCAAGCTCTTCTTCGAACTCGTGCAAGTCCTCCGTGTCGAAGTGCGATGCCACAAGATATATAGGTGGGAATGCGCTCAAATCTAATGTAGATGTGCTGGTGGCAGCTTGGCCTTTGTGGATTGGTGAAGATCCAAGGCCAGAGTCGTAAGATTCCAACATCTCAAACGCGTCGGCTACTCAGAAATTGCTTGATAAAGAATTCATCCGCGTGTATCCAAGAAAGTCTGCGAGATCATGGCGGTCGAGCTATGCCAGACAGACCAGAGTGTTCAGGTAAAGTCCACGGAATGTGGTTCTATCCTAGACTGGACAGTAGGCTGGAAAGTAGACTTGACAGACCGAACTATTCTATAGCTCATATTCGCGGTCGTATCAGGAAAGTTCCTGGCTATCGAGGCCAGTGTGTGCGTGTGCCTCATAACGATGTTTACGATATCGAAGATACGTCCATGAGGTTACTACGACCCGCGCTCCCGCGCTAGGTACAGGAGGTACCTTAGGGTACCTTAAGATTATGAGCACGCCAAGCATAGTACCTAGTTCTACCATCTCATCTTCATCCTCATCGATTACGCATGTACATCAACAGTGACAGACCAAATGTCTCCCGACCGCGGATAGAGAACCGCCAAAGACTCTCAAAATGGGCTCATTCGTCCCGCGCGCCGTCTTTCCGACCCTCGAGTCACTGCCGCGATCGTACTATCTCGGCCACCACGCCGCCGGACTGGCCAAGATGAAGACGATGCTATCGCAGATTGACCACATAATCGAATGCCGTGACTACCGCATCCCCCTGACATCGCGCAACCCGATGTTCGAGGACAGTCTGGCGGGACGTGAGCGCATGGTCGTATATACCAAGAAAGATCTAGGGAGTAATGGCGCGGCCGAGGACACGAAAGTAGGCAAAGACCACGTACTTCATTCAATCTAGCATGATTTACACGGGCCATGAAATTAGGCACAAAGCGACACGAGATGTAGTGGCTGATTAGAGGTATGTAGAGACATAAATTGATCCGCGCGTGGCATGAGCCTTCCAATGTCATCTTCTCCAATCACAAAGACCGCAAAGACGTGCGTCGCATTTTGGACTACATCAAGGATGCGAACCGCAGACGAGGGGGATTGACAGGCTCATATCTCATGGTGGTGGGTATGCCCAATGTCGGCAAGTCCTCGCTACTGAATGCTCTGCGACGAGAAGGCGTGAATAAAGGCAAAGTTGCGCATACTGGTGCACAGCCTGGTGTGACGCGTAAGATTGGAACGGGCGTAAAGATCATCGAGGCGGACGAGACCGGCTTGGGCGGCGTGTACATGTTGGATACGCCTGGTGTGTTTATGCCATATGTGCCCGACTCGGACGCAATGCTGAAGCTTGCGCTCTGTGGGAGCGTCAAGGATACCGTGGTCCCTCCTTTCAATCTCGCAGACTATCTGCTATTCCACATCAATCTACACGACCCGACCGTGTACAAGGACTACGCGCCGCCCACGAATGATGCGATGCAGCTGCTAGACGCCATGGCTCGGAAGACGGGTAGGCTGATGAAGGGTGGAGAGCCAGATCTCGAAAGTATCGCATTGTGGATGATTCAAAAGTGGAGAAACGGCCATCTGGGAACTTTCACCCTGGACGAAGTGTCAGAAACTGCATTGGACCGGTACAGAAACAACATGCCAACGAGTAGTCTCAGCCAAGCGAAAAAGGCTGGTAAAAGAGCTGCGAGTGAGAGGGCAAAGGCGAGAAGAGCCGGGAACGGAGAATGATTTCAATTTGATGTGATTGAGGGTACAAGCTCTGCCCAATGCGGTGGTGACAGCCTGAAATCATCGGCTTTATGCTAGGCGCGCGCATCTTGCTCAAAGGCTGGCTTGCCTTCATCGAAAGTAAAGAACGCCTCTTCTGGCAACAGTCAGCGTTGACATGTCAGAGTCACTCTCACTTCTTCCTCGTCTGCCACACAGAAGTGTCATGGATGCGAGGGCGCCTCATTGGCACAGTCGATAGCTTCGAATCCGAGCAGGATTGGGAGTCCTTTGGAGGAGGCGTTCCACCTTGGTCTGTCCTAAGGAAGAGCTGACGACGACGAGCGAAATCAGCTTACTCTGGGCTGCCAATCTCGAAGCTATCGTGTTGAGCTTGATGCCATACTATGGCTCGATCGTCTTGCTGTCTGCGCGCGCGCGAGAGAGAGGGCACGATGAATAGACTGCTTCGGCAGGTGAAGTCGAACCATGTTCCAGCTAACCATACAGGACCATACGCTAGGTGCGCGCAAAGGGTTGATAACGACTTTATGGCGCCGACTCCTGGTGGGCCGACTTTGAAGGCTATCTCGAGTGCGAGATCTGATATTCCGACTGTTATAATAAAGATGATATAGATTCCCGCGCCTTGAAGGTTCCCAATCGAAGCATGGCGCGCTGTCCGATGTCACACGTATGTACTTCTTACTCATATGGGTCAGTCAGTCTGCCTCATGTCTCAGCCCTGATCCTCAAATAGCTTGCTTGTATGTCAGACTTGCTGCGCAGGGCGTTGTGAAGATACCTTAGATAGATGGATGTCAAGATCTGTCATCACGGCGCCGTGAGTACTTTTTGCGATTCGTCTGACATTCATGAGTCCTAAATCATACCTTACCCATAAGTACCTTAGCTACATGGTGTTGTTACTACCTAGTGACTTGGTCAACTCTGGAAGTACCTACCTTATAGTCTTGTCCCTAAGCATCCGCAGCATGCGACGGCAATCATGAGTTCCTTTTCTCTTGTCCGAGGAGAGGATAAAAAGCACTCGGTCCACGAACGGGGCGGGTGAAATACCTTACCTACTCGTGGCAGTTGGGTGAGGCGGCGTAATTACCGGTTGGGTAGGACAGGTCGGGAGGCATTATCTTTGAGTCGGCGATACAAGGTATGCGGGATATGCAGTTGATACTGGGTACATGTATCTTACATGTCATTCCGACCTGCTGTGATATGAGGATTCTGGAGTATACCAAACTGTTACCACACGTCGTCTTTGCCTATTCACGGGAATCTGCTCATCATGATCTCAAAGGTATATGGAGGTATCTTATACCTTGATTCGCGATTCAGCCGTTGCTCTACTGCAATGTCAGTCGGCATACTCTAGCTACTCTGCGACCAGATATAGAAATTATAGAGGTCCTTCGACAGGCTCGAGCACGCCATACACACCTGATGTGATGCGTTGTTCTAGGTCGCCGAGGTTCACCGCTCATATCTCTCTCTGTCGCGTGCTAGAACTAGGCCCATTCGATCATGGTGCCATCGCTGGGCTGCGCCGTGGGCAAGCCAGGGCTCAATCTTGCATTCCCAGGCCAGCCTTAGTTCTATCGCACTCTCTCCACTTTGGGCAGGCAGTCTATCTGTACAGATGATGCAGTCCATACTCCATAGGCTGCCCGTCCAGTCGCGTGACGTTCTACAGTACATAGACGCCCGGAAATGAGGTGCGTCTGCATCATCACATCCTTGCCGACTTTCCACCGCCCTCGCTCGGCTGTCGCCTTCTTGCGCCATTGAAAAGCACTCCCACTCCCCGAGTGTCCCAGCAGTGTCGGCGACCCTCCCATGCGAGTCTCTGTCGTGGCATCAGCTCTGCAGGTCTGCTGGCACTCGGGAGAACGTCTGCAAAGCATACCTACGGTAAGGTAAGGTAAGATAGCATAAGAGGTAGTACTACATACCGACTGGTGTCGACTCGAACCCAGACGCCTCGGGGGCTGCGTCCAGATGCAGAAGAGAAGCGCCGACTCGCGTTGACGGCCGCCCGAACGTGTTCTCAGCCTCTCACAGCAGCCTCTCACATTGGCGGCATGGCGCGACGAGTACCCATAATTAGAGTTCCGCAGTTGCATGAGCGCACAAGGATCTGCAGCTACTCCATGAGTCTCCATCACGGAGGGTAGAACTCAATAATAATAATAATGATAATAAAAGGCGACAGCTCTCCTGTTGTCTGTACGATAAAGAGTTTCGTCCCAGAACGGCCTTCACCCTTCGACCGGTTAAGCTATACAAATAACACCGTTGGACACGCGCGGGGTTGTTCTCTGTACTCTCTCATATACTTACTACGCGCTCGCTCCAGAACTGCGAGAAGAGAGAGAATAGTCAAATCCAACTGAAAATGTCGGCCACTATCGTTGTGCCAAAAGAATACGGATTTGTCGTTGCCGTCACAGCCTGCACCTTCTTCGTTCGTCCCACCCCATCTATCCCGTCTATACCGTGCTCGATGCCCAAGCTGACTGTAGAATAGCTCGGGGCATGGCATGGCATGCGAGCAGGACTGAGTCGCAAGCCGGCACAGATCAAGGCTCCCAAGGCGTACGCTGATAGCGGCGACATGGACAAAGCAAAGGACAAGCAGCACATGGCGGCCATGTACATGTTCAACTGCAAGCAGCGAGCGCACTACAACTACCTGGAAATGCTGCCAGCGACGGCCCTGTCGCTGTTGATCGCTGGCGTCCAGTACCCTATGGCCTCGACATATCTGGGAATCGGCTGGATTATTGGCAGAGTGATATATGCGCTGGGTTACTCGGACGCGGCGAAGGAGAATGGGAGCGGTCGGGTTCTTGGCTTTGCGATCAGCCAACCTCTTGCGATCGGCTTATGGGGCCTTGCCGGATGGAGTGGGATCAAGCTGACTTTGTAAAGCTGCGATTCGACACTGATGATATTGGCATGCGGTCGATGGGTCGGCCAGTCGACGTACTTTGGTACGAGACAATCAATGGTGATGCAATGCGACCATGGAGCAAATTGGTCATTCCCCACGACATAATGCGGCTCTCTTTTGAAGATACCCTGTGGCCTGTAGCTGTCGGACATACAGCATAATTGATAATTTGGATTTCGCTTTTTTCTTGTTGTGAAGGACAGTGATTGAGGATCGAGGTGGCGCGGGCGTTACCATATTCCTATCCATACAGGCCAAGATGCTCGCTATTCATCGTGCGCAGGGCATCTGGAGAAGAAGGGTGAGGTACGTCGAGAGGGAGGCAAGTTTCGTGTGTGAATTCACTCGGAGATGTCCTGGGTGGTGACATCGCGGCTGGCGTATTCACTCACGCAAGTGAAGCTAAAAACCTCACATCCCTGTCATGGTATGCATGCGTGATATATTGTCGACTGACAAGTTCACAGTTCGCCGTCAGTTACAAACTACTGGCCAAGCACATCTCGCAAGCCAAGCGAGACTGTGAAGTGATGGCACCGTCACTGCGCAAGATGTTGTCGAAGTTCTCGTTGCGCAACAAGAAATCTGAACAGGATGCTAACACTTCTTCTTCTCACTCGCAGCGCTCGGTTGACGACTTGAAGACACACTCGCAGCAACAGCAACAGGAGCATCAGGAACGCGAAGAGGAATACCAACGACTGTTCCCCAAGCGGAACTACGTCCAGAACGAGGACAGCATCGCCCCACCCGACCCCCTTCCGCCAAGTTCAGTGCCGCAGTCAAAGTCCATCTTCTCAGCGAGCGGTAAGAAGTTTCTGCCTCACATCAAGTTCTCAGCTCCGACATCGAAGTTTGCTGTTCCACAGCCGGCACCACCTGAGCCTTCTAGCATCCACGAGCGCGAGCAATTACCCGCCCCTCCAGTCACTTACCCAAACTGTCGCCCTCCAGTGCAGCGCGTGCGGGCTGAGGGCTGCCACTTCGACATGGTCGACCCACCAATGCCTCTGACCAGCCACCCACCCGACAAGGATGGCTCCTCGCAGCCAGGCGCGAAGTCGTCGAGCCGCCGACAGGAGCGAGCAGACTCACATCAAGAGGACGTGACCAATGTAGCTTCACGCGATTTTGCCACCACGCCACGCGACGGCTTGACTGTGCCAGCCCTCAGCATGCGCAGGAACCTGGAGCCACCAACTCGAATCCCATCACCACGCTCTTCGCCACGTTCTCCCAGCGAGACCATGCCCGTGCCGCCGCAAACCGCCGAGAACGAGCGCAAGAGAGACACGGAGCCAGCGTACACGACCTCACCTGTCACTTTCAAGGACAAGATCTGGGGTGCACCACCGTCCGCAAAGGCCAGCAAGACCCTCGGACTGCCGCCCGTCAGAGACCAGAATCGCCTCATTCCTGCTGCTGGCAAAGCCCGTCAAGACCCTTTGCCGCCATCTGCTCTCACCCCTGGAATCGCCGAGCCGATCGCTGGTGTCGCCGTCCGACCTCCCTTCTACGACATCAACAAGCCCGCGGGTCTGCAGTGGGCCTCTCCAGGAATCACGAACAGCCGACCAGCTGGGCCATGGGTGAGAGACACATTTCCCCCTTTTTTTCCTTGCTATCGCAACTCCTCATCAAGCACAACCCACCCACCAGCCAACCAAACCACCCTCCAAAAACCACAACTTGAGAAACGCGCAAACCCCCCTCAAAAAACCAAAACTAATCTTTCCTCTCTCGTTGAAAATAGGAGCCATGCCCTCGTTGGACATGCTGCCTCTGCAGCGCCGAAACCATCGTCGAACAGAAAGTCTGCGCCAATCTGGAATGTGGTCATGATCGCTGCCCAGTGAAATGTAAGTCTTCTTCTTCTTCATTCTCACCAAATACGTTACACGTATGCTGACTTTTTTACTTCTTTTCTTGGTTTTTGATTAGGCCAAGTTCGAGTTCAGCACAGAGATCGAACTCTGTTCAGATGAAGATGAAGATGAATGATGAAGATGATCCTTGAGGGGAAAGAAGAGGAGAAGAGAAGAGGAGACGAAATACACAACCACACACATACGCACACACGCACAGAAGTACGACTTGACTACTCTTGGGTCCGTCTCTATTCGGACGGACCTGAATTGGAGTTTGTGGAGTATTTCGCTGTGCGTGGTGGTAATGATCGATATTGGGGAAGGAGTGTGTGTGAGAGAGAGAAAGAGCATGAAGGAGGCACACACACTCCCAGTTTCTCCCAGTTTCTCCAACGACTGGGGAACGGAGATTCAATACTACCCTACCACTTGAATGTGCCGCACGTCTGAGAAAGGATCGCGTCGTCAGGCACATGAGAGCGATTGCTTTACAGAAAAAGAAAACCTTAAAAAATCAAAATTTGGAGTCAACCTGCGAATTTGAGATGCACTTTTTTTCTTTCTTTTTCTTTCTTCTAAAAGCGCTCAATCGTAATTCCCACACCTCGGTCTTTACTGATACGCAAAAGCTCATTTCCCACAACAATATCCATCAAACCTAATCCCACACTCTTGTAAATCACATTTCCTCTCGTGAGCCAATCCTTCAAACCGGAATTGTCTTGGATATGACATCCATCATTCAATACGTCAGCCTTGGTAGTGGTGGTGGAGGAAGAGGAGGACAAAGAAGAAGTAGATATCGAAGCCTCCTTCTTCTTCTTCTCCTCAGCTCGTTGACGCTCGGCATCACGTTTCAGCATAAACAGCTCTCCCATCTCCACGACTTGATCAGGCGTGAGTTTGGCTTGGACCACTTCGCCCGCGTTTTGCAAGCATCCGGATACCGTGTCGACTAAGATGGCGCCGCCTTCTTTTTGGCGCTTGTGGATGTGCCTGTGCTCGTGGTGGGGAGCGACGGCATACCGGATCACATCGGGATGGAGCTCAATCATGTGGGGCTTGTACGAGCCGATGCATGCGATATACCGGCCTTTTTTGCGTCCTTCGGGGTTGGTGAGGTATGATGCTGGGAAAAGAGGTGTGGTGGAGGGTGTTGTGCAGAAGATGACATTGCTTGCTCGAACGTACTGTTTGAGTAATCTTCCATATTCAGTGGAGAGCGGGGTGAGGATCTCCTTCTTCGTCTTGCTGTTGTATTTGTCTCCGACGTGATTGACGTATTCTGGGTCGTCTGGCTGAGGGTTGTAGAGCCTCATAATGCATTGATGAGCACTGTGAAAACTACGTGTAACTGCAACGCAGTCAACAACTGGTCAATATATGATGTCGCGCAAAGGCAGTGAGTTGAAGTTTGCCGTACCAAAATTCATGTGATGAATCTCCTCGCCGCGAAGTAACAAAGCAAGACGTGCATGCCAGTACGCTTGTTTGCCGGCGCCGAAGATGGTCACATCATGAACAGACTGTCGCTTCTCGAGGAGCATGGTCGATGCAAGCCTACAAGTCGCCGATGAGACACTCAAATGTGAGAAAGCGGTTCCCCGGGTTTGTGCCACTTACGCCGTACGAAAAGCAGTGATCTCTTCGGCATTGATCAAACCAACCGTATTGCCCGCATTATCAAGTAAGGTGAGAGATCCCTTGATGGTCGAAGGCGCAGTCTCGTCAATTTCCGGTTTCGATCCGAATGAAAGATTACCCACCCCCTCTGTCGCCTGTGAGACAGATGTAGGCATGGAAGAAGATGTACTCGATCGTGTAGAGGTGAAAGAACGGCGGTGATCGGAGCTGGAGTCTCCATCTGAGGCGTTGCTGGCCATTACTGGTAGACCGGTGGCCTCTGGGGAAGCGATGTTGACGACTTTCACTCCCTGTCCGGTGATTCCGCTGGCGGGAAGGTAGACGGTTGTAGAGCCATCCTTTCGCTTCAAAGCTGTTCTCTCTGGCTGGTAGTCTGAGCAGCAGTCATTGCTATCTGTCGATGTCGAGTACCAGTGCAAGGCGTCGGCAAGGGTTTCTTGAAGCTCCAGGATATCGTCCTTGTTGAAGGAGTGCAGGATCTTGTTGACATCGTGATTACTGAGGATCTGGAGGGGCATCTTCACTTACATGTGCCGAAAGAGGAATAATGCCACGTGAATGGGAGGGAGGGAGGGAGGAAGGGAGGCTGAAGGCTGAAGCTGACATCAGGACAGGTGCCTCTTCTCTCTCTCTGTGGTCTGGCAGCAGATGTCGTACGCCAACGCTGGAGCCAAGGCTGACTCATCGCCTCTTAGCAGCAATGAAGAGGACAGTCGAGATAAGATCAGATGAACGCGAAATAGCACGAAGGTGAAGAAGCCCACAAGGATGTAGTCTGGAAATGATGGCTGTCATTGAAATCATCATCTAACTCTCAACGCGATCACAGGGTGCACAGTGCCGTCTGCGCAGGATGCTCCATCTTGGACGCCTCCTTGAAACGCATCGCGCCTCAGCATCGACCAAATGATGAATTTCTCTACAAATAGAGCCTTTCTTTTCCCTCGTGGTGCATTGGGACAGTCTCAGTGCTGACACGTTCTCCTCCCAGTTGTATGTACCCATCAGCCGTTCACCTGCACTGCCATCTCCAGAACTCAAAAGGAAAACTATTGTCCTCGTCGAGAGCGACAGGGATTGGATTGTCACTAAGGAAAAGTGGTCGCTGATTAGACTAAAGGAAAAGGGTTGGCCAGTTGGCCACCTCACGTCTGACTAGACGAAGTCGGATGTGCATGCGCATTCGCTGAAAATCTCCTTTTGTGGCTCACATGTCCACTTCGATTCTTCAAACTCCCCACATCATGTTTGCCTGCGATCACGAAAAGGTATTAGTAATTTAGACATTAGACTTTTCCTCATTTATCCAAATAGCTCTGCCACATTCAACCGCCTCGCCTGTTCTGAAGAGACAACGGTGACATATCTCCGTGCTTGTTTCGGGACAGACAAGGCGACGAAAGGCTGCATGCTGGATGTACTGTACTCACCATCGCAGCAAGCCCTCACGTTCTCCAAGCGATCCGCATCTCTTTCTTGCTGTTCTATTACAGCTCTCAAATCTTCTGCCGATTCGGCAACGATACTCGCATCATAAATGCCTGCTGGGTCGGCAGGATCTGCCCTTCGATTGCTCGCTGCAGAGTGCGCCCGATGACTGCTACTGGATCGAAAGCGGGATGCCATGGAGCTGAATCGCCCTTGTGTGCTAACACCTCTCGACGTGGTTGAATCCGTGGCACGAAGTGTGGCGTTTGCTGCAGCAGGGGGTGGTTTCGGGTAGTGAGATGCGGCAGATGTCCTTCCGGTCAAGGTGGCATCATTCCGCTGAGGACTGGTTGTTCTCGTGGTCCGGCTGTTGTAGCTGCTCAGACTTGTTCGTCGGCTTTGTCGGCTAGTGCTGCGTCCATTGACGGTACCTCCGGCCATTCTACTAATGCTTCTGCGGACAGTGCCGCTGAACCCACGAGGATTGAACTCTTCAAGTTCAGCATCACTCATAGTATCTTCTGCTTCCCTGTGCTCCCTTTCGGTCTTCAAAAGTAAGTAAGACAACGCATTGAACCATGTCTCGTGCCTCTGTGCGGTAGGTGCTGTGAATACTATTTCACGGCCTGGAGTAATGACCACGAGAGACTTTCGGTGCAGGCCAGGCGGGTACGCATTGTCGTCGGAGATGACCCTCACAGCTTCGATGGCAACGCTCTTCGCCTTCATCATGCTCTTGCCAGCAGTGCTCGGATCATGCTCACTCCAGTACAACGTCCTTGTGTAGGGATGAACCCAGAAGAATCGCCTATGGCGTGTGGTGGAGGTCTCGCTACGACCTGTCTTGCGAGTATACTTCCAAAGATACTCTCCAATCATCGTTTGTGTGATTGCTTGAATCATACGGGGATCCGTGGCGGGTTCGACATCTGGTGGTAACATCATGTGGCCTCGTTCCATGTTGAACCGCTCATCAATTTCGGATGCAAACGACGATACCGACGTTCTATGCGATACCCGGTCTGACCGTATGTTTGCTACTGCTCCACGGCTGTCCTTCGTTCGTACCGGACGAGGTGTTGTAGAGTCGCGCGAGTGAATTGCGCGCTCGTAATATGGCCGGCTGCCTGGAGTGTTGGGACGTTTGTACGCTGAAGCAGGCATCATTGGTGGACCCATAGTACCACGAGATGGTGGCTGCTCTGGAGAGCCAGGTTGCTGTGCCGCAGCAATTCTGACATTGTGGTCTGCAGGCAGCGGAGGGGCGCTGATCAGAGCATCCTTCTTGCGTGCAGATCCCGAGCTCGAAGGTCTTCGTCCCGGTGGATACAGAGTGGGCGATTCGTATCTCGAAGGACGAATATCCAAGGAATTGGACTGGCGTTCTCGTTTTGTCGGGGTGCTGGGAGCCGTAGCCAAAAGAGCAGCAGAGGTCGCGTTCTTGTACGGAGAGTGCTCGGTGCCGTCCAGCGAGACGAGAGTCGAGGCCGCAGCATTCTTATTTCTCAGCATACGGTCAATCTCATGGCCCAAAACGAGTGTTTGCGATCCCCAGTCAGTCATCGGAAGTGCCGGTGCTGGTCTGGACGGCGGGACATTAACTGCCGCCACAGCGAGCGGTTCTCTAGCAGACGCTGTTGAAAGAGGGTAATCCATGGGAGCCTCCTCTTCGGTCGATCTACTCATCAGAACATCGCCAGTAGCAGTGGGAGCAAAGAACCCATGGCCTTGACTGAATGACTGAGTCTTGGTACTTGGCATCGGCTCAGGTAGGATAGGCTCAATTTCCTGGGAGACAACTTGAGAGAACGCAAGCTGAGCCAGTGGGAGTGAAGGTGGTGCCGCGGCCGGCATTTGTGGTCTCTCTGCATCGTCGTCCACCACGCTCTTAGAAGTATTGGCAGTAGATGAATGTTGTGGAGCAGGTGGCAAAGACCTTCCAGGCTCCGTATCTTGCACTGTTAGCGGCCAAGGCTCCTGCAAGGCAGGAGCGCGTGGTAGGTCTGCCAGCAGAAGTGACTTGGGCTCGGTGTCGATATCAGTGGCCGTTCCTACGCTGATACTCACAGGGTTGCCACGGGCGTCTGTGCCAATACTGATAGTCTGTGGCGGTGCGCGAGGATCTGTGCCCATACTAGTAGTCTGTGGCGGTGCGCGAGGATCTGTGCCCATACTAGTAGTCTGTGGCGGTGCGCGAGGATCTGTGCCCATACTAGTAGTCTGTGGCGCTGCGCGAGCATCTGTGCCCATACTGATAGTCTGTGGTGCTGCGCGAGCATCTGTGCCTGTATGGGTTGTCATTGCGATTCTAGCATCAGTTCCGATACTGCTCGTTGGTATAAGACGAGCGTCTGTGCCGATGGAGATTGTGATTGGCACACCGCGTGCGTCAGTGCCTATGGTGATCATCTTGCGCTCGGCCTGCGCTAGCTGGGCAGGCGCCTCAAGAGTTTGCGCAGGCTGTGAGCCCGCATCGACCATTGTGCTCTCTTGAATGGGAACAGTAGCAGCATCTTCGTGTGGCAATCCTTCTTGCGTCGACTCGCGGCTCTGACCAGTCACTCTGCTCAGGCCGAAACCCGCCAGTGCCCCAGCTGCTACCTCACCTGCATGTTGGAGCAGACTTGTCTTCTCGACAACGGGCTCTGGCTCCCATGGCTCGGTCATAATACCCGCATCGACCATCGCTGGCTTGCTGCTTGCAATAGCGGGACTGTGTGCAGGCGATGGACCTCTTGGACTGATAAGAGGCGTGTGATGTGCAGGGAACACGCCGGCGAGTTCATCATCGTCCATTGCATCCATCGACGTCGTTGCCGTACTTGGCGTGCCAGGCTCAACACTGACTTGACGTTGCGTGACGGGCGTTTCGGTCATGAAGCTATCGTCCAGATGTTGTGCCGAAACAGGGGTACCTTCCATGCTGTCGTCGTCCAGAGCATCGAGCTCGTCGCCCAGACTTTGCATACCAGCAGGTTGCGGCGTGCCCATACTAGAGCTCGGGCTAGCCTGACTGGCTTGTGGTGAATCTTGCATGACATCGCTAACACGCCCAGAACGTCTGCCACCCCGACTGAGACGCAGTTTATACTTCGGTTGCTGTGCATTGCGGACAGGCGTGCCCACGATGTCATCATCATCATCGTCTCCAGAAGTGGAAGCAGTAGACATGTATGACAAGCGCTTGGTCGAGATGGTGGGCCGAAGTTTGCGAGTAGAGCTGGCTTCCGTCTCTGTGGCATCGCCTTCAGTGTCGTGGCCAAAGTCTTCAGCGCCAGTCGCAAACGCCTCGCTCTCGGTGGTACCGCCGCGCTCAGTGGCTGTTTCAAAGCCAGTATCCGTCTCATTGGCGGTCTCGAACGCATCTGTAGTGTCACCGTCAGACCTGCCATAGGCACGGTCATAGGCCGTCGCAGCTGCTACTCCGGCCATTGTGGGGCCTCTCGACATAACAATACCACCCTTGGCCTTGCTGGGAGTCTGCTCAATCGTCTCATCTTCCCAGTCTGGCTCGTCGATGATTTCCGTTGTGCTGGAGCGAGCAGCACCGAGTCTGTTGCTCGAAGGTCGCTTGAATTTGACCTCGTTGTCGCTCCTGCGCTTCTTTGCAACGTTGGCTGCAACGCCGGTACTTTCCCGCCTATGCTCGAGCTCATCGCGCGCGTCTTGCAACATTCGCTTGAGCTCGATCTTCTCGGTCTTCTCACGATGGATGTTATTCTTGAGGTTTTGAATCATGCGGTGCGCGTGGTTTAAGCTTGACTTTAACGTTTCTGATTCGAGCATGCCATGGCGAGCCGGAGTTCCTTTTACTGGGGAGCCAGGAGCGCTGCGGTCCGGGCTTGCATCCTCGGACTGCATGTTCTCCTCGGCTGACATGAAGTCTGTGTCTGATTGAGGGACCTGTTGGCCCATGCGGAACGCAACAGCCTTAGCAAGCTCAGTATTCTGCGAGGTCAACTCCTTGACCTTGGCTTGCAACTTCTCATTCTCCGACAGCTGGCCCATGTGGTCACGCTGCAGTGCGTAGAAATCGTTGTCCGTAACCTTGCGAGCATTGGCTTGATCCTCGCTGAGCTTCTCATGTGATGCGCGGAGTTCGTCCAGCTCACGCTCCTTCGCAGCCTTTTCGGATTGTGCCGACTTGAGCGTCTGGGCCAGTCTGTTCTCCTTGTCCAGACTCTCTTTCAAGCTTGCTTCTATATCTTGCAGGCGGGTCTCCAGATTCCAGTTCTCGTCTTTGTACTTTTGCTCGCTTTCGTCCATGTGCCGTATTCTCTGCAGCAGATGTGCAGACTCGGCTTCCAGCTGGGCTTTTGCAGACGTTGTGTCCTTTAAGTGCTCATCTTTCTCTGCCAGCGCAGATTGCAACTGCCTGACTTGAGCGAGCAGAGAGGTGCTGATCTCGGTCGCAAATTCGATATCATGAACCCTGTTAGTTAGCTGATTTCGCTGTCTTCTGGACGGTGCAGCCATTTTAGTAGGCGACTCCCGGCCAGAGCCAGACATGACGGCCGCAGACTGCAGGTCTTGACTTTCGCTGGCGACTCTCGACTTTGGCAGAAAAGCGCGCGCAGACTCGCGGCCGACTTCGTTGTACTCTCGCTCAAGCTCCGCAAGCCTCCCCTGTAGCTCGACAGGCATCTCAGCATCTTGCTGCATCTGTTCCACCTCTTTCAGTTTCGCGGCAAGTTCTGATCGCTGTGATGTGAGGGTCATGCCTAGTCGTGCGGCGTCCTTGATGCGCCTGTCTGTGTCCCGCATGTGAGCCTCCAGGGCGCGTTTCGCGGAATGCGGTGAGTGGCTGGACATGCTGAACTGGGCATTGTCGAAGGCGGCATATCGATGAGGGTGCCCAGAAGGCTCGTTCTGGAAGGGATCGTTGTTGCCGTTGGGGCGCACCGTGCCAGACGGCGGGTTCACGATCTCAGCCATGGGTCTCCGTTCCATGTGCTCCGGACGAGGGTATTATAGAGGATAATGAATGGAGCAGGGCGCGACGCGTTGTAGCACGGGGTTGCGGAACGAACGGTGAACCAGTCGGCAGCTGTCTTGCGTGTCTCGGGACGCGCTGAGTGTTGACACAAGCCCGACCTGGCTTGTCTGGTGGTGGTGGTGGTGGTGGGTGAAGTAATGTCACGTCGTCGTCGTCGTCCTCGCCGCAAAGACTAGAAACCCCACCAGAACAGGTGCACGACCCAACAGTAACAAAGACGCAGGAGAGGAGAGGCGAGAGAAACGAGCGGTGGAGGGGAAAACAGCAGATGTCTGGACCGGAAGGTGGGAGGGCGGTTGTCCAGTGGTATGCAGGCGCAATGTGCAATGCGCAGCGGGTGCACGCGGCGGTTCGATCTGTCGAGTGTTTATTATTCTATTTGGGTCCACGGGTCCTCCAGGAGACAAGCCAACCCAGCATTCCGGTGCCGTGCGCGCTCTGTCCAGGTGAAGAATAAGATGTGAGAGGACACGATGGAACAGGAACAAGCAGCAGCAAGCAAAGAAAGCAACAAATGAACAATATGATGGAATAAGCAGAGGGGAATAACAACAACAAGGCAGGTAGGGATAACAACAAATGAAGTTGTCGACGAGTCAAGGCGTCGAGTGATGAGAGTAGGTAGTGTCCGTAGTGAGGTATCCGTACTCTACTCGCCAGCAGGTGGGATGATGATGATGATGCAGATGCAGATGGGCGCGCAACGGTCGTGCTCCATCAGAGTTTAGGACGATGAGAAGTGTATTTCGTATTTTAGTTGTATGCTCGATCACAACAGCACGTGCCAAGCACACCTCATCCCCATCCACCGATTGGTCCTCGACATTGTTGTCGTTGCCCCTCACGATCAGTATACGGGTGTACGGTATGCAGACACATGATTACATGAGGTGTTACAGAGTCGTCTTTCTCTCCCGGTGCATAATGAACATTACGTTAGGTACTGTACTACTACCACCCGTCATCAACCTGAATCATTAGGTAAGGCATCACCATTATCAGGTCGTGATGAGAGTGACAGGCGTCTAATCCCGGTCTGTCACCGCAGCAGAAATAGTTCCAATTCCTTGGCTGGTGACTAAGCGTGGATTAGGTAAGCATTGCCTATCTACATGTAAGAATAGGTATACCACCAGAGCTCCAGTCACGTTCACGCTCACAACTTCCGCCATGGCAGACGACACTACACCAGCAGCGCCCGTCTTCAAGAAACGCGCCAAGAACTCCAACCTTCGCAAACGACCCGCGACGCCTCCGCCTGAAGACGACGACTCCGATGAGTCCGACTACACTGACGATGAGCAGGGCGCACGAATCAAGCGCCGCAAAAAGGAAGGAGTCAACATCACCGCACAAGGAGCCAAACGAGACGTCGTCACCAGCAAATACACCGCTTTCCAAGCAGATCGCTCCACCACCATTTCCGTCAACGATGATGCCACCAAGGCCTCCAACTGGTACACAGACGCCGCTCTGGCTGCGAAAGATGGCTCTCAATCAAAGCCTGCTACTGAAACCGTAGTGCCTGAAGCTGCAGATGGCACATATCAAGGCACAGCAAAGTACTCCACTTTCATCCAGAAGAATCCCGAGAAGAAGCAGCTGGGACCGCAGAAAGCGCCCACAAATGTGCGCGCAATCACGGTCACGGACTTCGCGCCAGACGTGTGCAAGGACTATAAGCAAACAGGCTTCTGTGGTTTTGGAGATAGCTGCAAGTTCTTACACGCTCGAGAAGACTACAAGCAAGGTTGGCAGCTTGATAAAGAGTGGGAAAAGGCTGGCAAGAAGGACAAGAAACCCGGTGCTAGTACGGACAAAGACACGGAAGGCATGGACGACGAAGAAAAGATGCTCATGGAGATTCCTTTTGCTTGCATTATCTGCAAGGAGAGCTACAAGAATCCTGTCGTGACGAAGTGTGGCCATTACTTCTGTGAAAAGTGCGCCATGACGAGGTACATGAAGGATAAGAAGAAACAGTGCGCCAATTGCGGATCGGATACCCAAGGGAGCTTTGGTGTGGCGAAGAAGTTGAAGGATCTGCTGGCCAAGAAGAAAATACGCGAGCAGGAAAGGGCGGAGAAGGAGGCCAATGAGCCTGGCGGTGACTGAATGGCCGATGCGATTCTGCGTATAGCCACAGAGTCGTTCCGAGGACGTAGCTGAAATCGGTCAAGTAAGCAACTTCTCTCCTGCTCAGACTCGCAGTCCTGGCTAGCAGAATGGGTTAAACGGTGCTCGGCAATGCATACCGGCGACAGGAGCCCTGGCTACGAGACAACCATCTGAGATCCTCTTGACCTGTTAGAAATGTCAGCCAAGACAGTACCAGGTGGCTCAAGCTGACACACTCATTCCAGTTGTGTCGCTCCTCTTTGTATACGACCAGTGTCGGCGGTCTGAGACGAATATGACAGCGACTGAGCACGTTGTCTCGGCGAGGATGCCTTTTCTTGCGCTCAACCGACACGACACATTCGTTGTGGGAAGCTGCTTATATACGTGGAAAGCCCTAGGAATAAGCTCAGCATAGACACCACGTCGTTCACAATCGAGACAGATACACATCACGCAACTTCAGTTGCCCTGACCAACGAGAAAAAGCCTTTCATCATGGCTACGCAGAAGATCAATGCTAGCGACACTCAGGATCTTACTGTAGAGCAACTCCAATTCAAGGAACAGGTCGACTCCATGCGTGGCGAGATTCCCAGGTTTCTTTTCCGCTATTGGGACTCGTCCTCTGGCGGCAATGCAGAACTCAACACCATCGATGCCGTTACTCCACTGGCATTTCTGAGCACACAAGACGCCAAAGACCTGCCGTCTTTCTGGCAGACACCACGAGATAAGCTCAGACTCATAACCAAGCAGCATCTCAGAGGAGGCGCGGATATCACGACGGTCTACTCTTCTTGGTCTCAATCACTGTATAAGGTGATAGCCATGGCTCGACACAGTCGCAGAAATCCACACATCAGCATTCTCGATACCCAAGGTTTACCGGAGCGTAACGTGATTTTGCATACCACGCATGCCAGTCGGCTTTTCCACACGACGGTATTTGATTACGAGTTTCTTATATTCGGCACCATCAGTGGCAAGTGCTACAAAGCTGTAGCTTTTAGGGAGTTCCTACATTATGTGCCGATGACGTTGCACCCGATGCGCAGAGGAAGTGCTGTCGAACGAGCAACCGAGGAAGCAATTCGCGTTGCCGAAAACTTCGGTCGCGATTTCACTGTAGTCGTCGCTACTTATCTGCTCTGGCGGATGTTGCGAGCGTCAAACATGCCGATCATTATGGAGAAGCTATCTAACCTTCCGTGGCCGCACACATTTGCGAACAGTGGCAATGTCGCCTCGATCACCGATCCCTCCGAAAGGTCATACTTCCGACTCGAAGAAGCTTGGGAAGCAGCTCAGATATTGCAGGACCTGGCACTTCGTCGGTATTGCCGCTCTGGCTTGTACCTCGGGGAAAGCGAGCAGATGAAACAGAAGCTGAGAACGATTTTGGCTTCTCTTCCGGTGAAGTCAAGCGATACCAATACAGTAGAGACTTTCGCCAGTGCTCTTACTGCAGATTTTACCAAATCCGCAAACAACTTGACACTCGCAGCATCTATGTCAAAGTCGAAGCCAGGTGATCGGGCGATGCCTCAATCAGGTACGAAAATGATTCTCCGAAGCAACAGCTCGGTTATGGCTTCATCACGAATGTCTCGGGAGGTGAAGAACCTCTACATTGACATGGTAGGTTGGAAAGACAACAATGACAGCATTGCAGAGTGCTTGAAGACAATGAGTCTAGTCAACTTGGAGTAGAAGGATATGGTACAAGCAGCGTGTCTAGGTAGTGAAGGGGTATGTTGAAAACAGGTATGGGTGGGTCAATGCGTGGTAAGAGGGGATGATGAATCGGCTCATTTCTCTATAACCATCATATCAAAGCCGAAGAACAAGAATAACAGATCAGAAGGTCGGAAATAGCAGTCTCCAATTACCACGCTGAACAACAAGATGCAAGCCAAACCATGGCTATCTCAAATGTACATCCTAGCTCTCTTCATTGGAGCAGCAGTAGCAACAGGCGCCTCCTGCATCCCACCCTTCCCACTAGGCACAACAACAGCAGTACCAGTAGCAGCAGCAGTATTAACCACCTCAGGAGCTCCCAGATTCTTCTCGGGATTATGACAGATATCCGCATCCTGTAAATTCTGCAACCAACTCCCTGCATCAAATTCCGAATACACCGTATGAATCTTCCAACCACCCAACCCCCCAGATTCAGCAGAATCACTCTTTCCAACAACCCCTTCTTCAACAACTTCCATCGTAATCAACCCGACCACATGCCTCACGCCACCCATAGCAGTCGGCACGAGATCCGTCACATTGACGGTATTCGTCGTTTTCCAGCGAATCGTCACACTGCGACACGACCTCCACAGATTGAGCTGGAAAAAATTGATCGCGGGCTGTTGCGATTGGCCGTTCTTGAAATCTTCTAACGATGTGAATGTCGGTGCGTCGAGGGGCCGCAAAGTGGCCGCGGGGCCTTGGGGACAGGAGTTGATCAGCGTGTTGACGGATTGGGAGTAGTCGGTGAAATTGGAGGTGAGGAGCGCGTCGGCTTGGGAGGGGGTGTAAGAGGAGATTAGGAGGCCGTAGTTGGTGGCAATTTGTTGGGCTTGAGTGTCGGTGAGGCAGGTTTGGGTGTGGTTTTGTTGTTGTTGCGGTTGAGGGGTGATGGTGTTGTTCCAGTTGTGGCGTGTGGTCAGCTGGGAGGCGGGAGCGGCTAGGACAGAGATGATGGTCGTGGATATGGTGAAGATGAAGCTGAGAGAAGGCATTGCGATTATATTTGGCGATTGTGTGTAGTGAATTAGATCGATTGATTAAGGTGGCGCTGGAGAGACCAAGGACAGATATATGAAATGGAAATGAAAGTCCAAAGGAAACAATAGATAGGAAAATAACACAAGGAAACCTGTGGCGTTGTTGGGTCGTTCTATATGATGACTTGCAGTAGAAGTCAGACGTACCCGAGGATCTTATAAGTCCTATTGTTCTCGCAGGCAGGGCGATTCCCAGATCTGGCAAGCTGCTGTCATGGCGGAGTGCAGGCCATGATTGGTGAGCATTGATGGTATGAATAGCAAGCGCAGCCTCGGCCTAGACGAACGGCAGCAGGGCTGAGTCAGTTCAGAGCGATACTCGACTGCGACTGGAAGAAACTGCCAGAGTGGCTTTGACTGGAGCATGTCGGTTCAGGTGTGAAGTGTGGTTGCACGGCAGCGAAGCTCGCTACAGCTCAGCCCTGTGGCTATTATAGAATTGTCTCATGCAAATCAGTTTGCAGTCTCAATGCAAGTCATGTTTCCCCTACCGTGTGCGTATGTCAGCTCAACTCGCAAAGGAAGCGAGGATCCCTCTTCGATCTAACGACCAGGCTGGGTGTACCACTCGCTTCGCCGGGCACGCCGAGGGTGTACACGAGATTCTGTAGATGAGCAGTACGACCTTCAAATAATCAGTTGAAGACGGAAGGATTCTGGTATGCCTAACTGTACTGTATACATGATTCGCCGATGGTTCCCAAACACGACTGACCTGCCAAGGCCGCAATCAGCCAACGGTGTATTAAGTTACTCCTGACATGAAAAGCAAACCCATCTAGTTACCAGTCGGCTTCAGAGTGCGCAGCCACTCTCCTGCCCTCTTGGCTGCCAACTGAGCTTCCTTCTCGAACCCCACCAAAGGTCCAGCCAAAATGGTGTCGTGGACTGCGTTTTCTTCCACTTGGAGGTGAACGTCATTGCCCTTGATCGCGTGCATCTCCTCGTACAACGCGACATCGTCGTGGAACAGAACTTCACATTCCCCAGTGGAGATGTAGATTGGAGTCTTGGTGGCGAACGGGTTCTTTGCGAAGTTGATATATGGATGGTCCAGAGTGGCACCAGTGCTTGGGAGTGGCTGCAAAGTCCGTGCGCCCCACTTTCCGAAGTCAGATGTGATGTAGTCTGTCCCGACGTTGGGACTGCTATTGAAACCCTCTGATGTCAACGAGCCTGCAGGAGATACCCATGGAGACCAGAGAAGGGTAGCATGGGGGAATCCGAGACCAGAAGCCTCACCGTGCTCGGTGATATAGCGCGTGAGAGCGAGGGCGAGGTTGGCTCCTGCACTGTCACCTGAGATGATAATCTTGCTCGCGTCAATCTCACGCTCGTTGATGAGATACGAGTATGTCGTGATGGCGTCCTGGAGGGCAGCTGGGAATCTGCAGCCAGGGTTCGAGGACAATCTGTATTGCGGGCAGAAAACATAAGTAGCATCAGTGTTATCCCGCAGTGTCTTGGCGGCGAATGCTGCATCCTTTTTGCGTCCATCGCCAATCACATAAGCGCCGCCGTGGAAATGCAGAATCACAAGTTTGGGCCGGTAGACACCGCCAAGTGGATTGGGTGTGGGATACCAGGTTCCTCCACAGTCCTCTGGCTTGAGAGTTCCATCAATCCTAGCGGGGCCAGTGTAGGTATTTGGTGGAGCGACCTTTGCGACTGCCCATTTCTCCTTCTCGGCGCCAGGTAGCATTGCGAGAGGTGTCTTGATCTCAACCATTGAGGCATTCCACAGGAACGTCTTGACAATTTGCACCATGATTGCTTGCCTATAGCTCCAGGCTCGGTGCTGGCGCAGGAAGGGCGGAACATACCAGAGCATCCATATTGGTAATCGAGCAGTATTGAGTGCCAATGCGAACAGTGTCCAGATGCCCTTTCCAGGCTGCGAGGTGAGGATATTACCCATGGCTGCAACTTTGTGGCAGAATCAGCCGAGAGGAGTGTAGTAGGTGTAGGAAGAGTGCTGTAGAGTCCCGATCGCCTTTTGAACAACAACGTACTCAGAGCAGGTAATGCTCATACTCTCCTGGTTCCTGGCGAATGAAGTGAAGTTATACTTCGCGTAGTCCCGTCATTCTTGAAGCTTCGCAGTGCGATGCCTCGGTTGTATTTCACTTTTACCAAGAAAGTCTATGAGACCGAGGCACGGCGCGCCAGGTGGGCCAGAGGTGTGTTGGTGTTCTTCAACGCGTCTTGGTCACACACCACCTCATTGCCCCACGGCATATTGGGTATGGGCACTTTGGACAGCCCGTGACATCCATCGAGCGAGCTGCTGTATGGGACGGTGAGTAGTAGAGCCGAAGAAGCGGAGGAAAATTTGAAGCTGTAGCCTGTTGGCGGGAGGGAGGGAGGGAAGAAGGGCGGAAGGGACATGGGGGTGCGCGGACTAGTCTATATTCGGTAACGACAGCAAGGGTACAATGCGGAGAGTCGCGTCGGCCTATTTCCTCTGCCATGCTCGTCGTACACATATCAGGTCACGGCTCATCACCTGCCGGCTTGTTATAGGACACTTGATGAGCTGATTTAACATATACATATACCCAAGGTACCTAAGGTAGGTCATGTATGCACCTATCAGTCGCTACAAGACCGACGTGGCCGCCTGCCGCCTAATGACGGGTACAGAGAAGCAAGTGCCATGCATCTGTCCATCTTGAATGTTCTCACAGCATGACACGGAAGTACTGGTATGCAGACTCTCCAGCAAGTGGTAGCAGCGAGGCGGCCAGTGTGCTTGCCGTCTGGCTGTATGTGCTGCTGCTGACTGCAGAATGGATACAGCCAGGCAGGTATCAATCTCCCATTGTTTTCCTTCTTCTTCTTCTGCTCGCACGTAGACTAACATGGCTACTGATGTGGCTGGGCTAACGCGAAGCATGTCGACCGTAGAGGCGGCGGCGGCAGCAGCAGCAGCGAGGAGCGCCTATGCGCGCCACGCAGAAGACCAGGCCACTCCAACACGCCGCCCGAGTCGGAAGTCAAGGACCTCGCAGGGAAGCCATTTTGATCTTGCACGACGGCGATCCACTCGGTCCACTGCTTCAACCACGCAGAAGCAAGAGACGGCATCAATTCCATCGACAGCGGCACCCAATGTTATACCAGAGGTGGCTGCTGTGACACCGCCCGTTCTGCCGGCTGCTCAGTCACCGTTGGCAAATGTGCCAGCCCTGAAGACAGTGGATCCGTACATCATCGTATCTACAGAGACACAGGCTGCCAGGGCTGCACAAGCCAACACTCCCACACAGCGCCATTTCTCGAGCGCCATCAAGGGACGTATCAAGCAAGTCTTTCGAAAGTCGACGCCAATACCTGTTCTTTCACCTGCACGTGCTCCTTCTCCTGAAGTCCTCCCTTCGGACGCCGTACCAGCAGGTGCTGAAACAGGAGGTGCTCTGCAAGGTCATGATACGGCAGACTTCGTGGTGTCTCCTGGAGCAGAACCATACACCCGACCATACTCCATGTCAGCGAAGTCCCGAGTCACAAGCTGGACGAATTCTACTATCGCAGCAGTCTCCAGCATTCGTAGCAGCCGACGCCCATCCCATTCATATGTACCAGCACCTGAGCCCGTGCTGGAACTCAACAGCCGTGGTCTGCGCAAGAGAAGTTCTTTCTTCGTCAACTCCGTACGCTCCCAGGTTCAGACCGACCCAATGGCGGAGCCGGTACTTGAGGAGAATAGCCGTGAGCTACGCCAGAAGGCCTCGTTCTTTGGCGGGCCGGTGCGCAATAGACTACGCAGAGGTAGCAAAGCGGACCTGAATGGAACGTCTGAGGAGAGCGCTGGGCTCTACAGTGCTCTGCAGAAACGCATTCGCCCCGCGAAGTCCAAATGTCCGATCAACACGACAGATATATCATCACCTCTAGAGGCATCAGGTGAGTCTCAAGTGCTTTCCCACATTGCCACTCTGAAGTACTGATCCATGTCTGTGTAGCCATCGACGATACAACGTTCTTCGAGCCAACTTTGCCTACCATACGGACCATCACCCCAGATGCTATTGATAGACCCTCGCCAGTCCATGAAGTAAGCTCGCCCGGCAGCAGTCTAAAGCGTAGATCTGCGCTCAGAGTGCCACATGCTAGCAGGTCAGATGTCATCTCCCCCAGTGTCTACTCCCGCGCCACTGATGGTGCCTCACTGCGACCGCTATCGCCGGAAGGGGAGGAAGGTACGACGACCATTTTGATTACTGGACGGGAAGTGCGAAGGTACAGCATATCTCCTGCAAAGCCGCGAGAGTCACGCCATCGCGGAAATGGTAGCGGATCATGGCGCAAATGGTTGTCCGACGAGATGAAGACCAGCCTAGGAACTGTCGAACCACAATACCAGGCGTTGAGTGTTCCAAGCAACGAGGAATACATGCAAGCCCGCCGAACTCCGTCACCTGCAATGCAGTCACTCATGCGCGGTCCTTCGCCAGTGAAGCAGACTCCGCCTGGTCATCACCGATCACAGGGAGGTGGCTCTTGGCGCAAGTGGCTGTCAGATGAAATGAAGACGACTCTGGGCACCGATGAGCAACAGCAATTCAGACTGCTCAACAGTGCCACTAACAGACCTCGCTCCATTTCGCCGCTCTCGGAGCCAGGCGAGGATGCAGGCCAACCGCGGTCACGTGCGAGCAGTATCGTGTCCGCTATGAACGATCGCTATCCGAGGATCGTGCCCAGTCGCACTAGCCTGTCAGAGAACTTCGCTCCACCAAGTATACGAGCTTTGAGTCCTAGTAGCTATCGGGAGACGAGTCGTCCACTATCACCCCAAAGCTATCAGGAACAAGCTCGACCGCCCACGAGTCTCAGAGCTCGAGAGAGCATTAGACCTACGAGCATAAACCGTCCATTGAATACATATGGCAGCAAGGAGAACGTGCGGCCACTGAGCAACGTCGGCCGGCCACCCGCGTCTCCACTTCCTTCATTGTCGAGCTCGCAGTGGCTCGCTACAGGCGCGCACATGCCACGACCGGAGGTTCGCAAGATGAGCCTGAAGGACGCAGTGGCGCAACCATCACTCACAAGACTCTCGGCTCGCGAGTCTCGGCAATCAATGAGGGAGCCCAAAGCAAGTGTGAGCAAGCCGTCATTATCTAGACAGTCCATGATGGAGATGAGGGATCGATCACGTCGGTCCCCAGGGCAGCACATGGTCACCGACTGGCTCAACGAGCGGAAGAGTAGGGAGAGCTTGGTGAAGAGGGCGGAGCTAGAGGACACTTCCATTGGAGGTAGTGCCTTCTTGTGAGGTGGACCTCATTATTGGCATTGGTAGGCTTGGGCTATGCATGGACTATTGGATGAACGTAATGCGTTGGAAGTGGTGCGATGTATCTTTGGCCATATTGCTCAAGTAACGATATCTATCTATAGGCGCTGACTTTATAATTCGGCTTTGGTTCTGTAAAGATATTCAGATTGATTTGTGATTAATGAATAGGGTGCAAGTTGTTGCGCAGTATCAATCCAAGGGTGTTCCTGATGTCTTTACAGAAGGACCTTAAGGGCTGGCAGAAGTAAAGGAGACTGAGGGTTGGAATTCACAGTCTGTTTCTCGTGGCAGAGGCGCCGGTTCCAGCCTCAGCACCCGTACAGATCGTAGATGGCATTTCCGTTCGCATCGAAGACGCCAAACGAGGGAGAGTCGTTGTAGTCTTGGTAGGCGTACCAGAAGACGTGTCCTTCGTTGAACAGCTCGCAAGCAACGGATCGCCAGAACTTTTGCGCATTGGCAACAGATGGGACTGCGCTACCATAATTGTCGCCAGTCACTGGCCAGGACGTCTCAGTGACCCACTGTTGATCGGTTAGCCTTGCCTGCTTCTACTGACCACTACAACAATGTATTTGTAAAGAATTGACGTACCACCCACGCGCCACTTCCTACGGACTGCACATGGTCTTTTGTCTCTTGGTAAGCCTGGAAGAAGACATTGTAAGCGTCCTCAATTGAGCTTCCTTGCCAGTATGGGTATGCGTCCATGCCGATGAAATCACAAGCAGTGATGACAGCGTCATTGGCAGAGTTGGTCCACGCGTCGTAAGTGTCTACATGACCGACTTCGGCTTCGACTCCCAAAGCTCGGACCATGCCTCGAACATCGTAAATCTGCTGAGCAAGTGTGCTTGCAGTGGTGTCGCCGCGATAGAGGTCCTCGCTGCCGACGGAGATGGCCAAGATCCAATCGATACCGTGAGCGCTGATTGCAGCTTCAAGCGCAGCCTTCTCCGCACTGAAATGAGCTGAGTCCTCGGTCCAGATTCCAACGAGGATCTTGGTGCCGGTTGTAATGGCAGCGGGCACAGCATTGGCCAGGGTGTTGCAATCGCTCGAGGCGTAAAGACGGACAACGGCGATGTCTTGCGGTAGGCCTTGGAGCTTTGTAAAGGCAGTCTCCCATTGTGCTGCTGTTTTGCACGTCCCGTCTGGGTTGTTCGCTCCCACGTTGAAGCCTGACCAGCTCAGTCAGACTGTGATATCCATCTTCCTCTGCCTTTTTGAATCGTACCCTTGTAGTAGGCCGCTACGCTTTGCGCGGACGCTGCCAGAGCAGTGATGGCGGAGAAGAAACGCATTGCAGGTGATCAGCTAGACTTCGGCTGGGATGAAGTTAGGAGGAGGTGATATGAGTGGTAGGAATGAGTGTGAGGTGCAAAGGAGTGAAACACGAATGTTCAAGAGGACTTGGTAGAGTAAGGCATTAGGAGGCGACGACATGTACGAAGTACGCGGCCATGCAGAGCTTTCGATCATTGTGGGTCAAGATCGTGCAATCCGACTCGCCTGCAGCGGCAGTCGCGATCCCATAGTGGATTTTGCCTGCAAATATAGACTATGGACCCACTGTGCCATCACCGTGGCGGAGAGGGTGTGTCGGTGTCGGTGTCGGTGTCCACTGTTGTGTGGTGCGCAGGGCAAGAGGAGGTGGTGGACGGGACATGGTAATTCCTGCGGCAGTATGTGCGGGACGGAACGGATGAGGCTCAGTGAAAAATCGGCCCGTGCCGCCGAAAGAAACGACTTCGCAGAAGTTTTTTTTGACGCTTCTGACGCCCGTTGAACTTTCCTTCCAGATCGCTGGACAAACGCGCGCTCACGTGGCCCAAGCGGAATGGAAGCACACGATAACCCGAACACGTCGATACCGTGCCTGCATGCGTCAGCTGGTGATAGAACTGCTCTACTCTACGAGAGACGTCCTATCATGATCTTCAACCATTTCTCGAAAACCACGTGATGCCATAAAGGCGGTAGGGACGGAGGACAATAAGGAAGCCATCACTGTGGTGAGAATGAGATCCGATCACATTTCATTTTTCATCGTAAGGTACTTTGACTGCTTAATTGATCTGCAAGCACGTGAATATCGAGCCTCATATCAAAAGGGTATCACTATAAGCTAGACCAAAACTTCATTCATTCAGGCGGGTCCGTCGAACAACCTCGATACAGGTTCGAGTCCTGTTCTGCTGCTTCCACTGCTCTCCCGACTGAGCTTGTTGGGGGCTGCGTTCATCATCTGCACTTCACGAGCTGCCCGCACGAATGCCGCAGCCATGGGTGCATATGCTCTTCCCGTTGGAGACCGCTCTTGAGACGTCGCCGCCATCGATTCTCCAGATGTCCGTCGCACGTGAGTCGTCTCTGTAGTCGGTGAACAATCTCCTGAAGGTGGTGCTGAAGTAGCTTGTGATGGTGCTGCTGATCGTTCTGGCATGCGATAGACGGACTTGGGCAGTATTCTGGGCACTTCGTCTTCGGATGCAAATGCATTATTGAGTGCTATGGTCGCCTGCGAGAGCCTAGTTGCATCGGGCGCAGTCGGAGGTGGTGTGAGCTCCCGCGCTCGTGGGGAGAGTCGTCTCTGGAACTCCTTGGAGCAGCTTGTGCATCGCACCAGACGTTGTTGGATATGTTTTCCGCAACCACAAGTTGTCAAGCGGACTGGAGCTATCTCTGTCGATGCCATGGTGGTCTGATGGTGGGGGGTATGTATTGTCGAAATATTGCAGCTGAAACGGCGGAGTGCTGTGCAGGAAGATTTCAAGAACGTGGTTTTCGTGCAAGGTCGAGCCTTACTTGCGAAACTCTGCGACAGCGGATGCTCAGCCGTTCCGATCGATTGTCGTCTCTTCAAGAATCGCGATGTCCAGGAGTCCAAATGCCCAAGATGATGTTGAGCTCTTATTCTGGCAAGGCAAGCAGAGTGTATGTCGTTCTTTTTCCCGATATGGACAGCTCGACGAAGCCCGACTCAGGTCAGAATTCAGTAGCCGGGGGGAGCCCAATCTCGGCCTCTTCCAAGACAAAGAACACAGCTGGAACGTACTGTACACAGCGTCCGAGTGTTATCAACGACCAACAAGTTTGCGACGAGAGGAGAGGACTGTGCAGCTGCTAAATGGTCTGGCCAAGGTCTCAGAAATCTCGAGATGAATGCGCTGGCCTGGCCTCCCACTACATGTATACTGTACATGCCGCAGGAAGCACGCCACGCTTGCTTTCTAAGTTCCAGTGTAATGCAAAGCACACGACAAGAACCAATCCATCGGTTAGTCCGGGTCAACCGGCCGAGCCAGAAGTCCACATGGATATTCCAGTGCGATCAGTAAATGATGGATAGATCTAGTGTAAGGGGTACACGGTAGCGCTACACGTTGGCTTTTCGGTTTTCACATACGCGTCTATCCACTATGGCTGAAAGGGAGCGTACCTGTTGGTCTGTACGAGGCGACTCTCCCTACCCATGGTGCATTCGTTCTTCGCTGTACTTCGGATATGACAGCAGCGCATGACGCCATGTCAAACGCCACGAAAAGGGCAAGCGATGGAAAGCCATGACGCCAATCCCATTGTCACACTGTCACTGTGAGAAGTCAGAAGAAACGACCAAGAAAACAATCGAAAGCAAAGTGTGACAGTGTGTAGACCGGCCAGGTAGCCAGGACCGGATTCTCACGAGGCCCGCCTGCTCTGTATCTGTGTTGCACAGCGATAGTGGATGTTTTAGTGTTGCCAGACCTGCAGTCCTCTTGCTTATAATCAAGGTTTGACCTTTGTTGCCATATGCCGGGCAAGGGTCTGATGATTGACCTGAGCTAAGAGCCGGGTCTAGATCGATCGTGGCTACAAGCAGGGAATCGTGGAAAGCACAACATGTCTCACATCACATGCTGGGCGACGACACCACGACACCACAACACTACAACAAACAAAGTTTGGGACAGTGTTGACACGCGCTCGGCATGCGTCCAAGCC
This sequence comes from Mycosphaerella sp. Ston1, assembly GCA_000504405.2. NCBI lineage: Eukaryota > Fungi > Ascomycota > Dothideomycetes > Mycosphaerellales > Mycosphaerellaceae > Mycosphaerella > Mycosphaerella sp. Ston1. Next base: position 86,161 of record AWYF02000428.1, on the reverse strand, counting down.
TCGGCGAAGTGTTATTTGAGTGATATCTCGGACGAATTGCGCCGAGCAATGTCGGAATGCGTCTGACCAGATTACCGTGGGAGATGTCAAGAACCTGCTCGTTCACAAATATATTGTGAAATCCAGAATTTTGCGACTCGACGACCAGCCGGAAAGTTGGCCAACAAGGCGAGAGAAAAGACGAAGTACCAAACCGTAGCCTAGAACGAGAGAGAACTCCACGGTATGACGACCTATACATGTACCCTCCCTTAAGGTACATGTAGCTTTCAATATCAACCTCTCACCGATTCCCTCGCACCACGCCCGTCCTACGTGAATACATTATTCTCAACTCTCGTCCGCGGGCGCGGCGCCGGGAGGTAGTACTTCGTAGTGCCTTGTAAGTATGTTATGTATAATGTGCCTTGCGATAAGGTAAGGTAGCTTACCGTAGCTAAGGTACCTAGCTATAATAGTGCCTGTGACAGACATAAAATATTTCCCTATATCAAAGGGTCCCGGAAGGTGATACACACACCTAGGTGCCTTAACTCAAGCAGCCTTGAGGGTCTGGCTAAGGTAAGGTACATGTACATGTGAAGAATGCAAGCCGTTTTTTTCTCAAAACCTTTTTTGGGCGTGTATAGAATAATGTACACTTGTTGTTATATTCGATACTTGTGTACGGGCATCATAAGGTACTGTATGGAGAAGTGCCCCGGGCTCTTTATCACAGGTAATGTGGTCTTCTTGTTTGTTCAACTTTGTACAGCCCTCACCTCGTCAACTCTGGAGTCGTTGGCATACAGTGTGTAGGTATTGATGCCTAGGTTAATGTAACCAGGGTGGGGATGGCTTCGATGTTCTGTGGTCCCATGTTTCCAGGAAAACGCGTGCACGACTGGTCATGAGAAGATACCTACATGTACATGTATGTGTTCACTTTGGATCCAAGAGGTCTTGCGTTGCAATGCACTCTTTCATTCTCCTAAGGTACTTTGTGCTCTAGCGCCGACTATCTGTTACACTTCCTGGATCAGCTCACCTGCGAATAGCTGCTTCTAGGTCTTGATGTGGCGGAAGCTTCTTTCGAGCCTATCAAGGATGGTTTCCAAACGATGCATGTAGGCGGGCTGCTTGTTCAGATGATCAGATGGTGAAGCTGCTATGTAGCACTTCACTTATGTCACAATCGCTTTTTCTGCGCTGATGTGATCGGAACTCCCAGCACACCCTTGAACTCCACGCTTGTCCATAACAAAATCGAACATACATCTCCAGTCACGTCCGATGTAGCGCACCCGGTCGACGAGCTGGCACTTTCCAGCTGCTAGGGTCTTGCATCGCAGTCCCTTTTTTTGCCCTGCCAGCTTCGCTTGCTTTTGCACAGCATGAAAACGGCAGCGCGACCATGATGGATGCAGCCCTCGGACGCGTCGCAACAGATGACCTGGAGTCTCGTCGTCCTGGTGCCTCCACTTGGCGCTCTCACAAGCCGTTGGCCACTTCCTGCCAACATTCCCATGCCCTCTCCTGCTCCCTCCACTTCATTTGTGCCAATCCCTCTTCTACAAATGCATAGGCGCCAAACTCAGAATCTTACTCCACCCCTTCTCCCTTACTTCCCTCGCAACAATCCCGTTCAATCTCGTCCCAATGGGCTCTCCTCCCTTGTTTATCAGCACACAAGCATTGTCATCAAATCTCACGACACTGCCATCTTTTCTCGCAAACTCTTTCTTTGTGCGCACCACCACCGCATGTCTGATGTCTCCTCGTCGCACTTTATGGGCGGCGGACACGGAAACAGAGCCTCCGCCTCCACCGCTTTCGGGACCAAAGTTGCGTTGTTTTTGGACGACGACGATGATGCGGTCGCCGACGCGGGCGGGGGTCTTGCGTTTAAGGACTTTGACGCATTCTGCTATGGCGGCGCCGGAATTGTCGATGACATTTACCATTGTCTAGGCTAGAGTTAGTGATGGTAGAGAATGAGGGGAGGGAACAAAGGGCATGGCATCTTGACTGACTTTGAGTTGAATCATGATGGCGGGGTTTCCTCTGGTTTGTTGGGTAGTCCAAGTCAGGTATGGAGGTGGTAGGTATGCGGTATGGAGATGCTTTTGTGCTCGGCGATCGGCAATGCAAGGATAGTTACATAGAGTGCCTGTATGGGACGGGACCCGGAAAGAGGCTCTGCGGGAACGTCCCCTGCGCGATGTGATTAGTGGCTCTCAATGGGAGCCGGGTCGAGACACGTTCCACGTACAAGGTAGTCCAGCCACTCACCACCCCGTCTTTATCCTCTTCACGACCACCACCACCACTGCCACCACCACCACATCGCGTGTTGTTGTTGTCTCTCCCGCCGTCCCTCCTCCCTCCTCCCTCCTCCCTCTCTCGCCGCTCGAATACTTACTTCCACTACAGCCAGCTAATTAGCCCGGTGTTAGCGACTGCAGCAGACACAAGCACCGACCCTTTCTCCTTCAACACCATTACTTGTTTGCGCCGCGCCTGGAAGCATCGGGAATAATGATATCGCATACCAAACACGCGGTTCGGAGCACATAAAACGCGCACAAAGGGAGACACGCACGGGCTACATACATGCGTGCCAAGTCTGGACTCGACTGGAAGGGTGCAGAGTGCGCGAGAATATAGGCGACAAGTTGCATCCTTGTTACAACTACACACTCCTCTACATCGAGTAGCGTGGAGGGGGGACTAAGGCGGAGTACCGTGACTGCGCCGTGTCAAGAACATGGCGCCGCAGCATGCTGCCGACCTCGAGGATGCGCTCAACAAGAAGGGTGGCCTGACCTTGTCGCAACTGGCAAATTACGACGACTGGGCCACTGACGCGCTCGTCGACAAGGTGTGTATTTCAACTGCGACACTGTATATGCGCGCAATGCTGACTCGAGACTCTAGATCTACTTCTGGTCCCTTATCCGCAAGCTCAGGCCTACTTACCATGGTAGCCGCCACATTACTCAAGAGGAAATGTGCAGGATATTGCAGCATGAGGTAGTCATTAACAAGAATGCAAAGAAGGCGCAGGATTTGCTGCTCGCAACCAAGGGCATTTCTGGCTTTCACAACGCTTTGCGTACCGCAGACGAGCGGGAACACTTTGTGCGGCACTTGCGCCAGTACATCGATATGTGGCTTCCGGATTGCCCTTTCGAGGTTTGCACGACTAATCGCTACACCATCACAACTGCGGAGGCCAAGGTCGTGGCCCGCAAGAACATTCGAAAGGGCGAGAAGATCCGCTATCTGCGCGGTATTAAGGTCGAAATGACCGAGCAAGAGGAGCGAGAGCTTTCGAGTGGCACCGACTTCAGTATTGTCATCACAAGCCGCACGAAACGTCCTTCGCTCTTTCTCGGTCCAGCGCGCTTTGCCAATCACGACTGCAACTCCAATGCCAAACTCATGACCATGGGAGCACACAGCATAGAGATTATAGCAAAGAGAAACATCTATACTGGCGAGGAAATTACTGTTACTTATGGCAAAGACTACTTTGGCGTAAACAATTGCGAGTGTCTTTGCCAAACGTGCGAAACGAAACAGGTGAATGGTTGGGATCCACGGGGCGCGATCCTACACGAGGAGAGCAGTAGTGAGAGTTCGAGCGAAGATGAAGAGCCGCAGCCTGTGACTTCAGGAAAGCGTCGAGCAGAGAACAGCAGATCCAATAAACGGAAACGCGAGGACGCCTTTGAAGACGACGATCCTGACGGTGCCGCGAGGAAAGGCCGAGGTAGACCGCGAAAGTATCCACGACCTGATGACCAAACTACGGAATATGGAGACGAGCCCGACGAGCATGGGAACGTGCGCGATTATAGGGGTCGTTTCAAACCGAAGGGAAGCTCCGCAAAGTCCACGCCTAGGAAGAGGACCAAGCCAGGCACTCCTCGCACTGCTCCTGCAAGGTCCAGGAACTTGGCTAGTATGAAGAAACAAGATCCCGACGAGCCTTTAATGGATAAGATCTTTCGTTTGCTCGGAGGCGTTGCCGATCGCACCGATCGCAAGCGGCGTGGACTTTCTGCGAGTGATCCCATTCACATAACGCCACCGGAAGGCTCCAAGGTGGCCAAGGGGGATCAGGAACAAGAGCAGGAAATTCACCATGGTGAAGAGGAGGAGGAAGATGCTGACGGAGATGGCGATGACAATAAGGTGCGAGGTGTTATCGACGTCAAAGCTGAAGTCACCTCCAACAACCGCACGGTGGTTCGTGGACGAGGTGGAATGTTTGTCAGGAAGACTGCCCTGGAGAAAGCTGAAATGCGTGAGGCAAAGGCAACTCAGAAGACTGCTGCGCCTGGCCCGAAGTCTAAGCTACCCTTGATCAACAAGGAACGCAATCTGTCGAGCTTGCGCAATGTGGTCAGCGCGGAAGATTCGATCTTTAGCATCCCACCATCGCCGGCAGAGCCTGACGATGAGGAACCGAAGAGGCGTGGCCGCGGCCGACCCCGAAAGCAGCCCCGCGCAGACCCCGACTCCACATCGCCGTATTCTATGGGAACTGATAACTCATCTGCTTCGTCCTCGGCGTCCAGCGCTACATCCTTAGAAACGTTCGCGAACGGCAACATAGCACAGGGCATTTGCGACATGCTCACCACTGATATTGCACCACCAGGAGACAATGTGCAGACCATGCAGGTTTCAATCATCAAGACCGAGACACAGATTTGCGACACCGAGCCAAGGAGGCGAGAAGACGATTCTGAAACGCCCGAAAAAGAGCGGACGGTCACTCGTAGGGATATACGAAGCGTCGTGGACGTGACCACAGCTCCTGTCACGAGTATCGAGAAGGCAGAAGATGACGATGGCGATGTGCGGCGCGGCGAGCCTCGCACTCCAGGAGACTACCATCTATGTCGTGCGCTACTTGCCACGAGCTACCATCGATGGGTGGAGTGTCGGAACTGTGATGAATTCTTCGTTCAATCAGAGGCTTTCTTGACGCGTATTGCATGTCCTCGTTGTGAACGCCACAGCAAGCTGTACGGCTTTTACTGGCCGAAAACTGACAAAGAGGGCCCGCACGACACTCAAGAGCGTGTCTTGGACCACCGCACGATCCATCGATACATCGATCCCGAAGAGGAGCGCCAGGAACGGAAAGGCCGAAAGACATTGGCTGAGCTTCTTCGCGAGAAAGAGCTCAGCGAGATCAGAGCCAGTGAGGAAAGGGGATCGCCTGAGCAGAACACCAAGATCACCCGAAGCCGACAATTGCGCATCACTAGCAGGCTTGAAGAGCCAACCCCGGTGAGAAACGATAGCAACAGCCGGAGAGTCAAAGCTGAGAGAACGACGATGTAATGTGATAATGTGCTACCGACGTGCCCACGAAAACAGAAGATGGCATGAATGACAAGGCTACGAAAAAAGGGCAGGCTAGCGAGAGATTGGTCAAGCAGCACAACGTCTCGGTCTAGAGCAGGCTGAGAGAAAAGGCCGGCTGAGTGTGCAAATGCATACATAAGGTAGCATTGCAGATTCGACTTCAGGGAGGTCCAGTGCATTGCCTTGCGAGACGCTCGAGCAAGTGGAGAATTCCAAGCACTCCCGCTGTACTGCTTCAATGGCCACCGATGTCCATCTTGGTGTTATATTCTCGATCTCGCAGGGGCATAAACCTGAGTGATCTTTTCCGTAGGTATTTGTACGTAATGTAATGTATGCATGCGTGCGATATGCCACCTGAGGGTACCTACTGATTGAAAAGCCGAGCAATCTGCAGAGGATGCAGCCTCTGGAGTCCTTCTCTTTCTACCTAATGTACCTACTTCCCCTCTGCATCACCAGTTACACGGCATCACATGAGCTGACAAACCATCAGCGTAGGACAAAACCAACAACAACACAACAGCGTAACCCCATGCAGCTTTCCGCTGTTTCGCCCACCATACCTGCCTCGAGCACCCAGGTTCATTGATTGCTGTTGTCACTGTCCTCCTCCTCCTCCTCCTCCTCCAACCCCAGCAATTCTCCTCACCAGACCGCAGAGAAGAAAAAAGTCCTTGACCGCATTTTCCCCCTAGCACCAACAGACAGACAGTCCTTGGCACATCATCATCACGCCTGCCCAGCCGTGCCGGATGATTTTTTTTGGGTGATTTTGTTTTTTTGTTTGCTACAATTCGTTTTACCCAAAAAAACTGTGCATGTATGCAGCACTCACTCAACTCTTCCGGGAGGATTTCGTGTGACTGTTCGCTTTTTTTTTGTGTCCCCCTCCTTCCCTGCTGTTTTAGGTACTTTCTCTCTCTCTCTCTCGCGACCAGTGTACAGTCGGTGTTGCCTGTCCTCTTGCTCACCGTCTATTCATCTTTTTCCTTGATTCAATTCATTCATTTACTACTTTGTGGAGCGGAGGGGAGGGAAAGGGAGTCCCAAGTTTCAACTTAGTCTTCTACTCACCGAATCGAATCCGAATTGAATTGAGTTGCAATTATTTCTGTGTGGCGAGATAAAGATCTCAAGTGGACGACGGCACGCGAAGAGAGAGAGGGGATCCTTCCCGGACTTTTCGTTCTTTTCTCTTCTCTTGTCTTCTCTCTCTTCTTCTTTCCATTTTCCCATCAAGGCATACATATTACCTTACCTTTACCTTACCTTTACCTATAAATGGGCATTCAACCCTCCAAAACCGAACTCTTCCTCCCTTCGCAAACTCTCCGAGAATGTCATCCGGATAAATGCTGGTGCGATCGTCCTTATCATCGGAGTAGTCGATTTGTATATGTTGAACGAGGAGGTACGGAAGTTTTTTTTCTCTCTCTCTCTCTCTCTCTCTTCTTTCGCTCTCTATCCGATCCTATCTATCCCATGTCTTTTCTTTCTTCTCTTATTACTTTTCCTCCATGAATTCTTTGGAATAAGAAAAGCTGATTGAGTACCGTGCGTTCGGGAAAAAAACAGGCGATGGTCGCGAACGTTATCAGGATCCTGTGGATATGATGTCGCAGTTCATGATGGGTGGTGCTGGGCAGCAGCAACCACCACAAATGCCGTGGAAAGATCCGAGGGCGTGGACGGTCAGGGATTATGAGAAGTTGAGTGAGGTGATGGAGGAGTGGGCTAGTAGGGAGAATGGGAAGAGTAACAATCATCTTGGGGGGAGAGGAGGTGGTGCGGGATTTCCGAATTGGCCGGGGATGCAGCAGCAGCAGCAGCAAGGTGGTGGTGGTGGTGGAGGGTATTGGGATGGAGGAGGAGAATATGGCGCGAACGGCGGACGACATAGTAGTGGACGCAGAAGCCGAAGGTCAGTATTCTGCCCGCCGAGTGTACATGTGATCTGCACCTGCAGGAACAGTGATTGATTCCTTTTTCTCGAAAACAGATACGTTCCCTGGGATCAATTCGAAGATCTCAAGTCGAATTTCCAACACATGGCCGAGCAGTATCAACGCCACATGTCCGAACAAGACACATTCTTATTCGGCTCCGAAACGGATCGGAGAAAAGATCAATATCGCCAGAATATGTTGAATCAGCTCAAAGAGATGATGCCCCAACTGGTTCAAATGATGATGATGACGACCACGGGTGGCGGGCCGGGGGGGATGCAACAACAGCAAATGCCAAATGGTATGCCGTTTACCTATCCAGCAGGAATGTCTATGCCTATGCAAATGCCTGGGGGACAGAACCCAGCCATGATGCAGAATCCCATGCAAGCCGCTGCAGCCATGAATGGTATGGCGGGGATGAACCCCATGGCTGCGGCAGCTGCGATGCAAGGTATGAATGGTATGCCGCCGCAGATGAATCCCATGATGAATGGCGGGGGCATGTCCATGCCTATGATGAATACTGGTGGTGGTGGTGGTATGATGGAAGCACCAATGAACATGGGACGACGTGCTCGGCGACGGAACGGCTTTGCGCTGGATGATGGCTTCGACGAGGATTACGATGACTTTCGGCCCAGGAGAGGAGGCTTCAAGAGACAAGGGAGAGGTGGCGGAGGGAATTGGAGAGACGATGATGATATGCTCGGCGGGTTTGCTGGCGGTGAGTATGTAACACGCCTTTTTTTTTCTTCTCTTTTCCTTCTTCTTCTTCTGTGAAGCTTCACAGTACGGTTTTGCTAATCGTCATTCACAGGTATGCATGATCCCAGAGGCCCTACAGGAGGAGGAGGAGGTCCTTCTCGATATCCCACCTTCCGTCCGGGCGGTGGCTTAGATGGCAGCAGTGGTGGAGGCATGTTGTTTGAAGATACAAATCGATTCCGCCCTCCTAACATGCCTTCAGGCTATGGCCCTGGTGCTGCTGCTGGACACAATACCACTCATCCGTCAGATATACTTCCGAATTATGGGCCTGGCGCTACTCAAGCACACAGCTCGCCACCGCTACGACGACCCAATTACGACGCAGCCGACTTTGCTGCGTCAGCGGAGCTCCGCCAGCAGAATATGATGCAAGGCTCAGATCGCATATACTCTGCCCCCAGAGGCGGTGTCGACGTTGGCTATGGAGCGACGCAGGAACCGAACCTGTACAGGGGTGGCGGCAGTGGGATGTACAACGCCGCCATGAATGAGAGTGGCCCATTCACTTCAGCAGCCCCAGCAGCAGCAGGGCCGTCACCCAAGTTGAGATCCGCCATGAAGCGCAATGTGGACTTCAAAGACACAACTACCACGGTTCCATCCGCGGAGACTGCGCATCTCTCGCGTCCGCGGGGGGAGGAGACTGCGAGGGGCGAGACGAGCGCTGGAGCCCTGCCAGATCAGCGCGATGGTCTCGGGACGTTATAGTTCTACCTTACCTTCCCTTACCTTATGTAGACGATCGTACCTGCCTTGCCTATTCACTTTGTGCAAGCTAAGGTAGGTAGGCACATACATGTACCTACTTTACCTGTATGCCGGCGACTCCGTGTGTTCACGTCAGACAACGTCGTTACACCTCCTCATCTATTTCACACTATGAGAAGGTTGCCTTGGATTCTGACACCAACCAACTCGTGCTTTTGTCTGACTGCAAAGTCTTGTGCATGTAGTGTCCAATACGCACAGCCTCGCAGAAACTGAAACTGGGGCGGGCTTTTGTGTGTTAGTTCTCTGCCGTGGCGAGTGGCGACAGCAAGCGAGGTGGTGGTTCATACTCTGTGTACTCTGCAGTCAACCGACACCGTGTGTGGTGGCGGCGGCAATCGTTGTAGGTGAGGTGTGGAAGCAATCCCGCTGATGCAGTTGACCGTTGTGTCATTCTGTGCTCAGAAAAGAAAGCAGTGAGTGGTGGGTGCATGCCATCCATCACATCACATCACGAGGGAGCTGTCAGATTCGGCCTTGTACGACCAACGTGTCAGACTCCCTCGTGGCCATGTTACACATGGGCTGGTAAGGTGGTACAGTAGTAGGTAGTTGCACGTCCTTTTTCGCCTATATGTTTTGCGGACACACCCAGAAATCCCAGGGCCATGGACAGCGATGTACAGCTGTTGAGACTCATGCACGGATATCGGATCCACACCAAAGTGTCTAATAATGGCGGCCACCTTGTCGAATGAGGAGTTGGTAACGTCGTGAAGTCCCACTGTTCTTCTTGCTAGTTCGTTGATCAACGCTCCAGTGATTCGCCATGCACTGCAGTCTATAGATATGACGAGTATGTTCAGCCCGGAAAGACCGAGTCATTGTGTCCAAAGAAAGAGGTACATGTATTCGGGACTTCTGTAATGCTTCCAGACTTGATGGGCCTCTGGCAAAAGACTTGCGATATCTGAGTCAGTAGCGAGAAAAAGGATAGAAGGGAACAGAAGCACACTGGGCGAACGCCTAGCAGCGCAGACCGCAAATAGCATTTTTTGCTATTACTGATTACTGTACCTTGGGAGGGTGTGTGCCTCGGATACGTTGCGTGCGTCGCCTGTTCGGGGCGAGCCCTGGCTGCAGGTCGACACATTCGTCACATCTTCACAGTTTCTGGCACTTCCCGGTTCACATATTCATGATGTGCGCCGTCCTTGCACGATTGACGCCTAAACTGCATCGAGGGTACAAGCCGCAGTATGGACATGCTTCGTGCACAAGTCTTGCATAGGCTTCGCCGTGCCGCCAGTTGCTGAAAGTGGTAGCCAATCTACGCAATCACGATGCCTCTCCGCTGCGATCGTCCCTCTCTGGTCGAGTTTGGTCAGCTCGTTCGGACATAGGCCAAGTTAGGCAGCGGGCGCAGAACGTAGCGAGTACAGAACGAATGAAGCTCTCAGATGTACAGTTCCCACGGGGCAGGTCGCTTGAGTGTCTCGTGACAAACGTGCGTCGCGTACAAGTCACACTCGCTCTGTCAACCATGGAAACTGCCTCCCTGCCAATTGTTCGTCCGGAGCGGAAACAATGAAGCGCGCCTTGGGTCCCAAGCGTGAGCTGGTCCTGTCACTACTCCGGTGAGGCATTGATCGATGCACCATGCGATAGTGACGCCTCGTACCAGCACATAATCACAGGAAAGGGATTCAATGCCACGTACGCGATATCTTTGTATTCGTTGCGCTGTGCTCAGCACGCGCCACGCGAGCGGTCAATGCGTGACTGTAGAATTTGCTTTCGTACCTGCGTGCATGAAAAAGCACCTTGAGAGGGTACCTTATTCTGCAGTCGGCATCGTTGCCACACTGGACTTCTCTTGCCGCAATTGTCCCAGGGACATATGATTACAGCATGCGCGCAAGTAATGCGTTATTGGTCGTTGGCGCTAGAGAACAGAGTCATCCGTGTTGGGGCCAGGAACTCTCAGAGCAGCGAAAGGAAGCGTTGCCGGGAAGGGCAGGTCGATTACCTATGCAAGGGGGCGCGGGAGTGAACAGGTTCCTCAGCAGTGTGATCGTTGAGCGACTAAGGGTGACCAGTAGTTCAGCCTGCCGATATGAGCGCGAGTCCAGCGAACTTCAACCACCATTCCCGTCTCGAAGCCTGATGTCATGATGGAGCTCCAGCACATGCACATCAGTCGCTGAAAGCGCGCCTTTGCAGGCTCGATGCGGACCATCTGTCTCGATGAAGGCATGAGGAGATTGCGATAATGCATCCAAAGGTCATCGCTCTCCACCAGATCCGTACTACTGGAACGACCACGAGAACTAAAGTGGAACAGCAGGCCTCAGATTCGCCATGGCACGGCCACAGTGTGATGCAGATCCAAGAACACGGTACGCTTGGCCAGTGATGATTATTGGACTCGTGCGCGAGCTATTTCCGACGGTTATTGGCGGTTTACACTGGCGCGTATGGTCGTCTCGGGCAGGAGGGAGTGAGAAGAAGTGGACCACCATGCGGGTACAACGTACAGTGTACGAGGCAGGCAATGTGAATGTTGATTGCGCGATAGACATGCAATAAAACTTCTAGCGCCGGTCAGAATTGAGACGGAAGTCTGAGCGCGCCAGCCACCTGGCTAGTGTGCGGAGCTGTCACTATTCGTGTGAACGCGGCGGCAGCACGGAATAGCGTCGTCGTCTTCGTAGGGTCTCATCTGCTCTCCAGACACGGGCTGTGCCTCTGTGGTGGGGTAGCTACATGTAGTTCTTCCATGCCAGCCAGGCCGTGACGATTCGTGTAGTCCAGGATGGAGACTCTAGGAGGTCTACAGGATATGGAGGTGGTTGCAGAGGCTTTCGCTGCCAGCTGGGTGCTATTTTACTGTGCGTCATGATGGGATGTACTGATCCGATGGTTCGCCAGCCAGAGGCCGATGACATCCTGGTATAGATACAGTAGTTTTAGATAGCGCAATAGGGCTTACCGATTTAGGCAGGCATTGTCCGAGTGGTCTCACCTTGGACAGATGCCGCTCCACGATGTCTAGATAAGCGGCGAGCAGGGACAGAAGGCGATGGGGAGGGGTTGGGCGATGGGGGCAGGCGATGGCGATGGCGATGGCGATGGATGGCGATGAACAATGGCAAGCAGGTCCTCTGAGCTCTCGCTGCCATCGGTCTGACGAGGCTGGCCCGCCGCAGTCTATTGGAAGAGAACCCGGTTCGCCTCGTCGATGCAGGCGGTGCTACAGGTGTGCAGGTGCACTGAACATTCGCTTGCAGGTCGAACAGGTCGGTACCTTATTACTGCACTGTATGGGAGAGCGCGATCGACCGGGGAGGGACGAGGACTACAGTACAGTACGTACGTACACGTACAGTAGAGACGCAAGGTGGAGGACCAGGACGACGCGAGGTCAAGACATATCATTGGTAAAGTTTTCGGCAGCAGCGGCTGTGGCGCGGTCTTGCCAGCACGTGTTAGGGGTGTGGTTCCACGTTGTATGGACGATCACGCCTCCCACGCACACCGTCTCATGAATGATGAACCCGTGTTATGCAGATTGCAGACCAGCGCGCAATATCCCCAGTGCGGTAATGTCTGGCCCGGAAGCCACCCCAATCAGGACGAAAGGCACCTTTATTGACGCACCAGTACCGTCAATAGCATGTACTGTACTGCTGTTTCCTGTATGGCAGGGCATGCACTGGGTGACGGGTCCATGGCGCGCGTATGCCGTTGGCCTATTCTTGCTGTCGTCCTCACATGTTCCGGGCTGAAGTTGCCTCTCCCGGCCAATGGCTACCCCTACCACGACGACGAGATGCCATGATTGGCAGTTGATGATGAATTGGAGATCCGAGCGAAGTCCTAGCGCAGAGCACCTTTCCCGCCCACTCGGACTTCAAGCTGCATGCCTAGCTGTGCACGGGAGCATGCCATCGATGATGGCGCGTACGTCGTTCGTGCTAGCAGTAGTACTGTACAGTACCTCATATGTACTACAGTACAATTGTATGCTGGTCGACGCGACGCTGGGTGGTGTGCTCCAGATTGCGGCCACAGTGGAGAATGGGATAGTTCTAGTCGAGCATACTCCAGCACAAGCAACACAATGGCCACACTTCTCTTGGTGGTGAAACCTCTCACAGGCCGACTTCCTCTTCCATAGCCCTGTCCGTGTGGAGAAGTAGTGGAGAGGGAGGTCCCGTGGCACACAACAAAGTATTGTTGCTGGAGCTCACCGTGCTCAGTGCTGTCTTTGGAACCCTGGAGGACATGGATGCGCTGCACCTTTTGAATATCCGTCACAGCGCTGCAAGGATCAGATTGGACAGCGAATCTGGTGCGGAGTGGGAGACTGAAACTGGCCCGACTTGACAATAGTCAATAATAATGTGTAAGAACAATGATGAGATTCTTGTACTGCTTCAGCAGCGTCAAACTCCACATCGCGCAGGGAGCGGCCAGCAGAGCGTCATGACAGATGCAACCATTTTTATGGTCCACACGTTTCTTGCCATCTGCTGGTGCATGCCATGTCCAGCGGCTCCGGGTCGCTCCAGCTGCAGCTCCCGCCCCTCCGCAGCATCACCGACGCCGGAATTGGAGCGAACAAGATACTCTACAGGATGGAGAGTCTATAATAAAGTGGATGGTGGCGGGCGAGCGGGCTCATGGAACGTGGAAGTCGGTTTGACGTGTCACACACTCACTCACAAATAGGCACGGTCGTAGCGTCAGCACGGCCGTCAGCCGCTCATACTGTACCATACCTAACATACCCACCATCAGTGCCAGCGCCAGCGCAGTTGCAGGACCCAGCTCCTTACTGCAGAAAAGCGGCGTGTGCTGATGTAACGCGCGACGACCGCCGACAACCCTACGCTTGGCAGTGTTGGCTCCGACTAGCCTCCAGCCCATAGCCAGTAGTGGTCGCGGCAGGGCAGGGTGCAGTAGGGCAGGGTAGGGTAGGGGCAGGGCAGGACAGGACAGGGAGGGCCAGGGAAGGGCAAGGCAAGGCAACGGCACTGGTCACCTCCGCATATGTACACAGACAGTACAGGACGGTACTGTATGTGCACATTCGCTGCGGCCATGCAGTATCATCTCGGAGGCTCATGTGGTTCATGTCACGACAGTGCCTTCACGAGGTAGGACAACGACTGCGTTAAGATTTGGTAGCGCATCCGCCCGCGGGCTCGTCACAGCGAGCTGGCTGTCCGATAACCTGGTATCGCAGCAAGCGCTGCCATCGACCCTGGCAGCACCAGTCCACTTTTAAGTGGCACTGCTCGGGTGGTATTCGCCCAGACATGTACGGAGTAGTAGTGGTGGTGGTCGTGGTGGTCACTGGTGGTGGTGGTGCTGGTAGTAGTGTCGGCGTCCTACATTGCACACACACCGCAACCCACCTGCCGCTCCATGTCGGCCCACCAGTGACCAGTGCAGACCACTGGCCACTGACCATCGCTCCCGTCTGCTGCTTGCTGTGTGTGCTAAGGTAGCCTGCTAGGGGCGGTCGTCGACCCAATGCTGGCGTACGGAGGATGCCATGGACGAGCGAGGGCAGCAACAAGGCAGGGCCTGTGAACGAACCGTACCGTGCCGCACCGTACCGTACAGTGCTTTAACTATGGATGTATGGGTGTATGGGTGTAAGGGTGTATGGACTGTATGGGTGTATACCTAGTGTCATCATGCTGCGACTGCGAGAAACAGCGGCGGTCTACCTCCCTCCCCCCCTGGTCTGTTCGCTACCAGATAGCCGTCTACTTCGTCGCATGATTCTGACGCCTTCGTCCAGGTGCATTGCGCTCGAAACCAGGGTATCTCGATCCGGGACTGCGTGCCTTAGCGTCTCGCCGTGTGTGCAGTTGCGGAGGGCCACTCAAGTGAAAATGCAGCATCCCTGTGCTCTCATTAGGTCTATACCGGCCGTTCTTTGCGAGACTTTTGTGCGCAACACCGCTGGCTGCAGCGACGTGCCACTTACTGTACGGATACACGTCCTCGTCCACGTCCTCGTCCTCGTCCTCGTCCACGTCTCCGTCCTGCATCCTGTGTCCTGCGTCCTGCGTCCTGCGTCCTGCGCTCTCTTCCCTCTCCTCCAGAACTCGGTCAGGTCGACGAAAGCCCCCCGTTATCGTCCCAGAGCTGCACGCATGATCTTCGGCGGCCCCATCTCACACAGCATTATTCTGCCCGGGCGAGCATTTGGGTCTCACTACGCGACCACAACGAGCCATCCTCTCATCTCAAATACAATACTCCGGCGCCCAGGAGATTCTGGCTTGCATACGGCGCGCATAAGTAGTTCTAATCACTTGCATATGAGCCCGCAGCCTGCTGCTGAGAGAGCAGATCCTCACATCATCTGAGCACACACACGCACACGCACACGCCCACAACATTCTCTCGTTCTGATCATTGCCACGATTCCCGCACGACCGTATATATCGCCACCGCTGCGAGCCGACACACACAAAACACACATACACCTTCCTTCGTTGTTGGCGGCTGCACTCACGAACGTGGTGAAGACAAGCTTGGCACGAAGACTCGATGTCTCGCCCAACGCCCGTTCATCCTCCTCCCTACGACGATCCGAGGGGAATGGCACAGATGCAGCGCTCACCGGCCTTTCCTCCACCAAACTATCACGACCGAGCAGAGCAGCGATTATCTGGTCCTCAATTGCCTCCCATTCACGCCATGACGCCAACAAGGTCTGGATTCGATGTCGGTGGTCACCCGGTACAGCTTCCGCCTATGCAGGTACCTCATCACAGTTCTCTCTCTCCCGGAAGAGCACCCTCACGATCAATACCAGTGTCGCAGCTGTTGACGAGCCCGCCGTCTCCTCCACGATCTCAGCAGCCAGCGCCAGTCATTCCAGGTCGTTCGTATCCGGCGCCCACGAGTGCCTATAGCAACTCGCCTTCGGAGCTTCGCACCCCCCCTCAACGGTTTCCGCACATGCCCCACACTCGTCTGGAGCAAGCGCCTGTGATTCATCGACAGCCCTATCCACAACAGCAACCAGTGCAGTATCAGTATCAGCAGGAACCATGTGCTCAGACGGGAGTTGGGTCCGAGTACAATGCATCCCATCACTACAGCCCCGCGATGAGCGTGTACTCATCCCCTCGAAGCTATCCACAGTCTCAAGCATCGCCACGAGCGTCTCTAGCTCCTGCAAGCCAGATAAATTCTGCTCCGAAGCCGAAACCCCAACCTCCTCCACACAACTACAATCTCACCATACGGCAACAGCCAGCAGCAGCTCGTGCATGCGGATTTGGCGAGCGCGATCGTCGAGTCATAGATCCTCCTCCGATCCTCGAGATGAAGATTACAGACCGCAATGGCTTACCAGAGCAGGATCTCAATGGCATGCTTGCACTCCACTGTACTTTGATCAACTCTGATGGCGGTGATGACGAGACGGAGCAAGCACCAGCTGTGCCAGACATGCCCTCCACACGCCGTCTCATGGGAACCCTTGTAGCCTCACCATATCAAGCCAAGGATGAAAACGGCATTGCTGGGACCTTCTTCGTCTTCCCCGACCTGAGCTGTAGATCTCCTGGCAGATATCGACTCAAATTCAAGCTCATTCGCGTCGATGGGACAAACATGACATGCGTCACGACCCATGGCAGCGTTGTCTCCGACGTCTTCAGTGTGTATACTGCTAAGGACTTTCCCGGCATGCGAGCCAGCAGTGCGTTGCTCAAGGCGCTGCGTCGACAGGGCTTGAATGTCGGTGTGAAGAAGGGATCGGAGGCGCGCAAGGGGAAGGCGAAGACGAACAAGTCCCAAGACCACTCGGCATCATCAGACGAAGAGGGTAGCGATGATTCGGAAAGCGCTTCAGGAAGCACGAGTCCCAAGGCAAAGTCTTCCAGCAAGAAAGGGAAGAAGAGAAGAAGAGATTAAAAAAAGAAAAGAATCATCATCATGAAAGAGGGTATAGAGTACGGCAGAATTTCCGACCCCAACTCAGACTTGACGTGAGGCGATGAACAAACAGGTCAGTCAGTCAGTCAGCACGGCTATATCTTGGTCTGATATATTAGTATATGTGTATGTGTATGTGTGTGTGTGTGTGTGCGTGTGTGCGCCATGTCTGTGTCTGTACGTCGTGTGAGCATACCTGTAGCAGGCAGGCTACCTTACCTTACCTTAGAACTAATAATTTACATGTACCTATCTACTGAAGAAGAAGAGACGAAAGCTACCCATAAAAAATTAATGTTGTCATTGTCACACTACATAGTTCTACATACACGTCGGCTACCATACATAGCTAACAATCTTGTATCAACTCAACACTCGATAATCTCATCTCATCTGTCTATACACTGTCCTAACTAAAATTCCCAGTCTTTCGATGATAATCTATCTATCTAGTTTCCATCGCAAAAAGGCGGATAAGCGGAATTCACTTTTTACTTTACTTCTCC
Source organism: Mycosphaerella sp. Ston1 (assembly GCA_000504405.2). NCBI lineage: Eukaryota > Fungi > Ascomycota > Dothideomycetes > Mycosphaerellales > Mycosphaerellaceae > Mycosphaerella > Mycosphaerella sp. Ston1. The sequence continues at coordinate 68,892 of AWYF02000428.1, read as the reverse complement.
ATACTTTTTTATCTTTTGACTTCACAGAAAGAACTCACATGCATAACATCAACAGGCATGTATGTAGCTGTAGTTTTTGATGCTTGTCTGAAAATCGACGATGTAAGCAGAGTCTACAGTAGGAGCCCAACCAGGTAAGGTATATACAGTATACCTCGAGCTGTGAAGGTCAAGGAGGGTGCAGCGTCGAATTGGTGCAGGGGCGGGGGGGCGGTGTCCTGCCTGCCTGCCTCGCATCGATGGTTCTTATACTGATTAGCACGGTGTAAGTGATTGGAGTCTATGAAGCAGAAGAAAGGAGGAGTAGAATGAATATGCATATACAAACAAGTGAACTTGCTCCGCTGGTAGAATGCCAAGGGTTTGAGACAGACTCGAGTGTGTCGACAACGACTACTCTAGTCCCTAGTCTCTAGGTCAGGGTTCTTCAAAGCTGGTCGATCGTTCGCAGGTCTGAGATGATGATGAGAGATGACGGCTCGCGCGGGATGTCTGCAGATTTTGTAAGGGATATATCCTTGGAAAGTCTTTCCATGCACGAGGCAATGCAGGAGCGGCGCGATCATGCCTCCCCCTCCCCTAGTGATGATGAGGGAAAAAGCCCCCCAAGCTCCTCTGGAGCCCAGCAATGCCAGCAGTAACGAACATCGCCCGACGCCCGAGAGACTCTTTGTTGCAGATCAGATCAGGTCCCGCACATATGTACTAGGGCAATAAGGTTTTTCCCGGACATAACATCCATATCACTATTCACTTCCGTCAGAACCGTGTTCAGCTTGATGGAGTGTGGTTGTTGCCAAGTTCATGCGTGTCAGCCTGAAGAATAACGAATCAGCAAACTTCCCAGGATTAGCTATCGTATTGTTGTTCCTCGTTCATGGCCGAGGATCAGTAGTCAAAGTATATAGCGGGATAGATCTGCCGCAACCCCTGACCCTTTGAGCGGAAGGAAGCAGGGAGTCAGCATGATCAATGATCCTGTCAGGAGAGGAGACGAAAGCAAGGATCATATTAGTGAGCACCTCCGTATGTTGTTGGAACCAAGAGACAGGGCTTAGTAAGCAGAAGAAGAAGCATGGATTGAACACTGATGAAACAGGTGAATTAATGAATGGCCGCTTGATCGATGTAGAGGAGGGGGGGTATACACCCCTATATGTACACAAGGTAAGAGGCATGCCGTATCAGAAGAAGAGCAGGGCAGAAGCAGCCCCATGCTGTAGCAATTTCGGCATTTTTCTCAACAGTAGTAGACATGGGATTCGTTGGTGTTGGCGTTGGCTTTCATTATAACTTTTCAAGGGGTAGAATGTTGGAAGATAATGATATTTCCCCCTTTTGCAAACCCGCCTTCAGCTATAACTTCTGGTTCTCCTCTTCTCTCGCACATCTTTGCTGTTTTACCCACAAATCTACGACAAGAAGCAGAACCGCAAGACTGATATTACTACTCTGCTGTTTACGGCAGAAACCCACGAAGGACGACGCTACACCGAGCTAGACTGCTACTAGCCTGCGAACGAGAGCTAAACCACAAAGCTACAAAGACGCCTTTCGACATGTTCCAAGCAACAACAACCTCCCTCTTCATCCTCGCCCTCAGTCTCCTCCCCACCTCAGTATGGGCCCACGGTAATCCAGACAACAACTTCGGTCTCAGCAAGCTGGACAAGCGAATACAGGTCAAGTTTACTCCATGTTACAACGACTATGGTACGCCCTTCCCTGAATGCGCGTGCTGCGCTGTAAGTAATTTTCCGTGCCAGAAACCCCGAGGAGAGTGCTGAGATATGTGTATGGCTAATTCATTTATTGAACCTTCTAGGACGGTACCAAAGTTGGGTGGTGCCATAAAAACCAAGAAGGAACTATGAAGTGTGTGGACAAGGGCACCTGTACGACCACGTGCCCGCCTAAACGTTTCGTTGTATGAAGGAGGGTTTTCATGTGTGTTGTCTACTTGTTGTGCGGGCTTCGACATCTCTTGGGGGGAGGAGGCGAGGGGCGATATGAGGTGGTTTATAGGATCGCTACTACTGGTGTTGGGTTTTGGCTTGACTTCATCATTCATACTCCGTGTACTCCCTGGTTTATCCGGCTTATCCGACCATACTGTGCGGATATGCTTGGCTATAGCCTACGCCACGCTTTGAGTATCTTCAATCTATCGCCATTGTCATGTTCAAGCTCTTGTAACCAATCCATGAAACGCCGTCGCCTGATGTTGGGTACTGCTCTGGGGCACCTCTTTCCTGATTATACGTCCGGGACAAGGATTGCGACGACTCATTTGCCAGTGCCATTGGGAGAACTCTTCGTGGTAGCATTGGTGCTAGTCTCCTCAAGCATTCCCAATATTGGCGAAATGCCTCCTGATGCACTGCCCGTGCGAGTGATCTGGTCCAACATCTTGGCGCTGGCAGCGATAAAGCCGAGATATGGCCTAGATGGGTTGAGCACGCGGCTCAGATACTCTGGATGGAACTGTACGCCCACAAAGTAAGGATGGTCCTTGAGCTCGATGACTTCCATGCGCACCCCAGTCTCGTCCTTGCCGATGAATGTGAGGCCATTGTCCTCCAATTTGGCAATGTAGTCTGGGTTGACTTCGTATCGATGACGGTGGCGCTCGAGGATACTTTCGTTCTTGAGGCCGTAGAGCGCACGCAGCTTGCTCCACTCCGAGCCTGGCTGCCAGTAAGTTGGCTTGATACCGAGACGCATGGTTGCGCCCATCTGCCCAGGGTTATGTTCAGGCATGTCTATGATGACTCGGTCTGAATCGTTGCCGTCAAACTCGGACGAGGTGGCTTGTGGCAGTTTGACGCCACACACAGATCTCGCGAACTCGATGACTGCAATCTGCATGCCGAGACACACGCCAAAATAGGGAATTTTGTTTTCACGCGCCCAAGTGGCTGCACCAATCATACCTTCTGTGCCTCTACTGCCGAAGCCACCTGGAATGAGGATTCCGGAGGCTGTACACACGTCGTGCCAGGCCTTGTGATACGCCGCCGAGTCGGTCTTGTTAGTTTGCTTCTCTAGGTGCTCTGCGTCAACATTCTTGACCCGCAGCTTCTTCCGACAGTACATGGCAGCGTGCTCTAGAGATTTGATCACCGAGCAATAAGCATCTGGCTGCTCAAGATATTTGCCCACCAAGACGATCTCGAGCACTTCGTGGACTTGATCGAGACCGAGAGTGAGAGCCCGCCAGGTGCTCCAGATCCGCTCGCCCTTCTCAACCAGGGCGGGAGGTAGAGTAAGGGCATCCAGTCGGAGAGCAGAGGTCATCATCTGCACCAGATTCTGCTCGTGTAGCAGAATGGGAACCTGGTAAGTCGATGGCATGTCCCTGACGGCCAAGACGTTCTGGTTGTCGACTTGACAGAATCGTGCAATCTTGTCAATCGCGTTTGGGTCCAGTGGCTTTTCGCAGCGGCACGCGATCAGATCTGGAATCAGTCCTGCCGATCGAACAGCCTTGATGGCCATCTGTGTGGGCTTCGTCTTCTGCTCGCCGTGGATGACTGGCACGTATGAGACATGGATTTGCATGAAGTTGTCGCGGCCCGCTTTTCTTCGGAGCTCGCACAGTGCCTCCACAAAAGCCATGCTCTCGATATCGCCCACGGTCCCTCCAAGCTCGATGATGCATACATCTGGCTCTTCACCAGTCCCATCCACCGAGACTTTGGCAACGCGCGCGATCCATTGCTCGATTTCTCCGGTCACATGTGGCACAACCTGCACAGTCTTGCCCAGGTACTCGCCATTCCGCTCCTTCTCAATCACGTTCTTGTAGATCTTGCCGAGAGTGATGTTGTTTTGGCGCGCGAGAGTGATATTGAGGTATCGTTCGTAGTTTCCCAGATCGAGGTCGACCTCCCCGCCGTCGTCCAGCACGTACACCTCGCCGTGTTCGCGCGGGTTCATCAATCCAGCATCCACGTTGATGTACGGGTCGATCTTGATGCTGGACACCTTGAGACCCATAGTCTGAAGCAGCAGCGCCGCCGAAGAGGCTTCATTGAGTAAGCCCTTGTCACGTCGGACTCATCCATTGCGACCATATCATACCAATGATGCCCTTCCCCACGCCGCTGATGACACCTGCTGGAGTTAACACCAAGCGACATGTGCTGCCAGCCAGCCAGCGGCGGACGGACATCACTTACCTCCGGAAACGAGAACGTACTTCATGCCGCCCATGTTGTCGTTGGCGGTGCTACACCTTGTGGTGGCCTGACTCCTGTTGTTGAAGCGGGAAGAAAGGAAGGCGGACGGACAGCGAGGGACAAAAGATTTCAATGGTTCAAACTTTTACGCGTTTCGCGTGTCGCGGGGAAGGGAAGGGCACGTGCTCCCTTCTGCCTTACGTCAGCGCGGACATCTCACCTTCAATGTTGCTAATGCATTATTCATTCACTTGCCAAAGCGCATATGAAAGCCTCGAGCAGGTTTCCATCTGGACGTCGCTGAAAGATGCGGAGACCCTTGGAACAACATGTAGTGGAAGCAAGCATAATATGCTCTCGCTGCGCACATGCAACATGCACGATGACCTCGACTACCTGGTACCTTAGGCTGATTGCATCACTAATCATGTAGGAGTCCATGCTGAGGAGTACATCTACTCCTCTTCTATACTCCCCTCCCTCTCTACCATTCTACACATTCGAGATGAGGTATACCACACTCTTGCTGCCCTTGGCAGCTGTAGCCGCTTCGCAAGAGCATCAAGTCCCTCTAGCCCCATCTAGCGAGCGAGCTGAGCCATTAACCCTCGACGCAATCCCACTGCTCGGCTTTGGCACCTGGAACCTCAAGGAAAAGAACACCAGCGAGGCAGTATCATGGGCAATCCAAGTCGGTTATCGCCACATCGACTGCGCCGCAATCTACCGAAACGAGGAAGAAGTAGGCAAAGGCATTGCAGACGGTCTCCAGAAAGTAGGCCTCAAACGCGAAGACTTATGGATTACATCGAAACTATGGAATGATCATCATGCCCCAGAAGCCGTCAAGGAAGCCCTCGATGCATCGCTAACGAAACTCGGCCTGAACTATCTCGACTTATATCACATGCATTGGCCTGTATCCTCTGGCGCCGGCGGCGAGAACCAGATATACTACTTAAAAACCTGGGAAGCCATGTCTGAGCAGCTCAAATCTGGCAAAACTCGCCATATCGGAGTCTCCAACTTTTCTCCTGCGCAGCTTGAAGACCTGCTCAACAATACCTCCACTCCCCCACACGTCCACCAATTCGAGGTCCATCCTTATCTACAGCAAACCGAGTTTCTCAACTGGCACGCAAAGCGCGGTATACACGTCACTGCGTACTCACCACTAGGCGGGACAAACCCAACGTACAAGCAGGGAGACAGGCCCGAGCCGCTGTTGCAGAACACGGCAGTCCACAAAATCGCAGCAAAGCGTGGTTGTACGCCTGCACAGGTTGCATTGCAATTTGGCACCTCGCGAGGAACGTCCGTGATACCCAAGTCTGTCAAGAAGGACCATATCGAGAGCAATTTCAATGCGACACGTTGTGTTTTGAAGAAGAAAGATCTGAAGAAACTCGCTGCTTTGGCTGTGTATCACCACCGCTATAATAATCCGGCCAAGAGCTGGAATGTGCCGTTATATGAAGGACTGGAAGATTTTGATGGCAAACATAAGCCAGCCACGTGGTTTGATGAGCACAAGAAGGATTTGTAAAGGCTGGGTGTTGGCCTGGGTTTTCTGGTTTCTTGAAGCTATGGTCTTACGATTAATATAACGAATTATGTGCAATAAAAGTATGCATTTTCATGTCTTGATGCTCATTACCAAAAAAAGGCACTTCTTCATGTTCCTCTTCTTCGTCATCGTCGTCTTCTTCCTCTTTCTCTCTTCATCAAGTCCTCAATTCGCTAAAGATATAGGGAAAGATCACAATACATGCTTTCCAGAACACGCCGACACTACCGAGCGCGCGAACTGGAGCTAGCAAGGGGTTACCACGGGAAATGTATATCCAGATAGAGTATAATGCCACAGCGAAAAAGTGGTAGAACAAGACAAACGGTTGCCGGATGATTCCTGCGAGGAGTCCCACTGGGCCATCAATGCAATTTCCGCCAAGTTTGAAGTAGTGGAAGCAGCCCATCTGTAGTGCTTTTAATTGAGCATCATTCGCGGCGAACAATGAGTACAGTGCTTGCGCAAGGATATTGATGACGCTCGTCAAACCCTTCCGTCGCCAGTGGAAGGTGCGCATTTGTTGGAGAACAAGCTTGCTGTCGTCCAGATCTGGCACAATGTCGGGTGACAGGAGTTCCGAGAGCAGGACGGCATCGTTGAACGCCACCGTCATTCCTCCTCCGGTCAATGGATGTCGCATGTTCATTGCATCGCCTAGAATGAGTAGCCCCGGTGTTTTGTTGATTGTGGGTGGTAGCCAGGAATTGGGCATGGATCGCAGGCGGTCTTTTTCGATCGCAGCTTTGAATGAAGGCTGCACTCGCTTGGGTAGAGAGGGAAGGACGACATTTTTCAGATGTGCTTTTACGCCGCCTTCCTTTATGCTAGCAGAGGGAAGATTTTCAGGTATATCAATCAATGCTCGTGTCTCATGCGTGCCAATTTGGTAAAGCAGGACAGGCGAGTCATCTCCAAGTACAACATGGCCGTGATTGGGCATTGGAAGGTCCGCGTCGATGAGTTCGAGACCCCAAAACTTCGACTTGGCTACAGGTGTGTCTGTTCGAAATTCCTTCCTGAACTTGCTTGCATACCCATCTGCCACGATGGTGAGATTGCCAAAGTATGAGTCCGCCTCCCCGTTCCGTGTCGCCTCAACGCCAAGGATATGTCCAGTGTACTCGCCTCTAATCAGCTCCGTCGCTGTCGCTTCTACTACCGTGACGTTCGCGTTCATCATCGCCTTAGAGCGCAGTTTCGCGATGAAGCGCCCATGGTGGAACGATCGCCCTTCTGGTCGCTTCCTCTTCGTCCCTCGATATTCGTCTGTCAAGCTCGTTTTCTCGTCCACTTCTGCCACGTCTCTTGCATTGTGTGGGTATGCGATCCGCACTTCCTCGCCATAGTAGATCACATCATAGCCATAGACCTTGATCGCATCGATACCTTCCAGGCAGTCTCTCAGGCCCAGCGTCTCCAATGCTTGCACACCCCCTGGCTGCAGCAGTTCTCCCACAATGCGATCCGGTTCCTTCAACGACCTTTCCAGCAGTATCACACTTCGGCCTTGGTTCCCAAGCGCACATGCAACAGCACAGCCGAAGATGCCTGCGCCGATGATGACCACGTCCGCCTCATGGTGCATTGTTCTGTTTTCTTCGGCTCGATGTGCCAGAGCAGGTCGTGCTGGTGTCAGGGACGAGGGCAGATTCATGGTGGGCAGCGTGCTGTATGTGTCGTGAGTCGTGACCAGTAGTGGCGATATATCGAACGAGTTTTGTCTACCGGTCATGGATGTCATGGCCCGGAGTCCGGACCCTTGTAGATCGGACCGTTCATTCCTCCGTGTCCCGATAATCGGCGCTAATATCGCTTCTTCGCTTGCCCGCCCATTTCACTTTGATATCCACCAGAGATCCACAACAGATAAGTCCTTCGTCTTTCTTAGTGGTGCATTACACGATACTACAGGTATGTCGAAAGATTATAATCAAGTAAAGTATCTGTACAATACTACACAGTTTTGGAGCCGAGGGTGGCAACACATACTTCCATCCCTTCGATGCGCCATACTATCTCTTGCACAAACTATGTCTCAAAAACATCCAATACAGTAGCAGATGAACCGCAGAACACACAGCTCCACGCCCTGACCAGTCTAAAACATGCCAAAGATAGCAGCCAGCAGCACGAGCGCGGTCGCGTGCATCAACACGGATGTATTACGACTCGCACTGTTGGAGATCTGTTGTGCTGGCTTCGTCGAACCATTCGCATACATGGTCCCATTAACAACATCCTTCGCGATCATGAAGACCCAAGTGTACTGGTCTGCTTCTCGGACTTGCTCACTGATCGTCAACTCCAGACTTCCATTGCTGAGCAGTTTCGATGGCACGACAGTGCCGCTCATATTACCCCCAACAACTGTAACTTCATCGCCTGGTACATATGGCACTGGACTATCTAGCACCAGCGTCGCGTTTGGCGGATAGAGGGTCAAAATATAAAAGGATTGATCAGTCTGCGTGAAGCGTACAGCTTCACCTTCTTGTGGCGTTATGAACCAGTATGTTGTGTTGAAGATTGCTTCTCCATGGCTCCTGATCCATGCTCCTGCAGCACGAAGGTTGTCCTGTTCGATTTGGACGATAGTGCCATCCGCGGTTGGTCCCACGTCTAGAAGAAAGTTCCCGTTCTTGCTTACGATGTCGACCAGAGAGGTGACGATGTCGCGCGGCGTAATATATGCATCGAGTGGCGTAGCTCGGTTGTAGCCGTAAGAGTACGGGTCCATGCCTAGATTGCTCTCCCACTTTCTCATCTGCACGGCCTCGTATTTGGCATATTCGGGCGTATCGAAGTCTCCTGGGAGACCGCAACGAGCATTGATCGAAACTTGTTTCCCTTTGGCAGCAGCGTCATTGAAGTACTTGGCTGCCCACTCTGCGGTCATGTTCTAAGTATGATAGGTCAAAGGTCAGCAGATTTCTCCGAAAGTGCCATCGTATCTCGAAGGACCTGTCTTGAAGCTTGTCGTCATGGTGGGCAGCTACTCAGTGGAATCACTTACGGGTCCTCCAATATCACACCACATGATTTCGGTGCCCATGTCCGCCAGGATCTGCATCTCGGGTACCATGAGGTCGACGATGTAATCATCGATAGGCACGTAGCCAGTGTATGGCAGTGTCTCATTTGTATATGGGTTCAGGGCGTTGCCCCCAGGCCAGTCACCGAAGCCGTGTTTCTTGTAATCTGGGTGAAACCACTCTGGCGTAGAGAAATATGTAGCTTTGTGCAGGTGGGGTTGATGTGCGTCTGCTGCATCGAACAGCATCTGCAACAGATTCTTGTGTGGTGGTAAGGCGACACTGGTGCGTTGAGTAATATTGGCCGGAATGTCAAAGATGGCGTATCCCTCATGGTGCTTGCTCACTTGCACGAAATATTGCGCACCAGCGTCGGCAAAGAGATCAACCCATTCCTTTGGATCGTAGGCGTCGGCGGTGAAGTTTTGGATGAAATCATCGTAGACAACGTCTGGACCATACTTTTCTAAGTGGTACTCGTAGAAGTTTCCTTTGGTGCCGTTTGGTCCCTGATTCATATACCACCAATACCATTCGGCATATTGTTCTGTAGATTGTTAGATAGCTGTGTGTAGGTTGTGAGAGGGAATGAGATATACCATTTTCGCCTACGTTCCCCCATCCCGGGACAGCATATACGCCCCAATGAATGAAAATTCCGAACTTTCCGTCGTTGAACCAAGATGGGCTATCATGTGAGTATATGGATTCATATGTCGCCTCATAAGATGCGATGCCAAATGTCGCGTTGAAGGTTGAACTCGTGTTCACACCATTTCCGGTCACGAGCACTGTAGCTTCGCCTATGGAACCAGGCGCGACTCCTTCCTTGTTGACAACGCCAACATGAACAGCAGCCTGATCACCTGGCCGTAAACGATTTATGATCCCAGGAACAACCGTCTGCACGCCGGATGCTTCAATAGTGACTTTCACGCTGTTGTTGGCAAGAACCCATTCGTCACCAGCGTTGTTAATTTTGATTGTGTAGATCTGAGTCTTGTTTGTGCCCTCAATCCACATGTTGGTCGATCGAGCATGCTGGATGTCTAAGCTGATACCAGAGCCAGTGGCTGGAACGAGTGATACCGCGAACAGGTGCAATCGGGTGCTTTCGACGGCGCCACCAGGAGAGCTACTCGACCCAGCAGTCACATTTGGTAGGCGGATGCTGACGACTTCTTTGGTGCTATCGATCCAGCTGATAGTCTCAAAGATCATCGATCGGTTGTAGTCGATACTGCTATTGGTGAGGTAGTAGGGAAAGATGATATCTCCGCCATAAGGATATGGCCACGCCCAAAAGGGATCCACCAGAATCGGCGCAGTTGTCGTAGTATTGTCACTGTACGTGGTGATGATATCGCCTGTGGCGATTGCTGTCTCTGCAGCAGCTAGCATATGGATGCTGAAATACCTTCCCTTCTGAGGCGTGATGACCTGGCCTTGAGCCAGCACATTGTCGTCTCCGCTCTGGCGATACTGCGGAAAAGCATAGCTCGTACCTGCGTAAGTGAAGTCGGCGTCGGGCAGGTACTCTGCAGGATAACCGCTGTGAATGCCATCAAAATTCGCATCGCCTGGTGATGCAGCGAATGCCCGATTATTGACCAGTCCCGAGAGATCAACTTTCACTGTGCCCGCATGTGCCCCTGCTTCATTCTCGTCTGCGCTTTTGGGATTGACGACGAGGCCGCCTTGAGCAAGTGCCCATGGCAAGAGGGTTAGTGCGCAGGAAATGGAGCGCAACATTTTCAAGCATAACAGAAGAAAGATGCACAAGTGGCCGAGACAGGGTGAAGGTTACACGAACGGTGTACTTGTACCTGCATCGACAGCGAAGTGCAATGCTTCTGCCGACATACGCAAAAGCTTGGTTAGATTAGTACAGTGTGCCTATCCTTGCCCGTGTAGAGACAGCCATGCCAATCCATACGTCGGGTGAATGATGTCCCATGCTTTGCCCCGCCTTGAAGCAGTACGTTGGAACGATTATTGTGGTGGAGGACTCGAGGTGTGATACGAAGGTAGCACCGTAGCAGCACCACCGTCCACTTGCCGTCATGTCGTTTAGATCTACAGGCCGGTAGCTTGCAGCCTTGCAGGTGTTGGCCGACCAGGCGATAGTGATAGTTCACGTTTAGGGCAGTGCCGTGTGCCCGGCAGGAATGCTGTCGTTGCTCACGTGGACGACCGGATGACTGGCTCTGTGTGGAGAGGAGTCCATGCCGGGCAGTCTTCAAGTAGAGGCCAGAACGACAAGCACGGGGGGATGATAGTGAAAAGAGTGCAGTGCAGCGGAGGAGCAGGAGGGGGTGGTGACGGTCGTAGTGGTGGTGGTGGTGGTGGAGGAGGAGGAAGAGGACGAGAAGATGTGTCGCCGTGAGAGAGACAGAGAGAGCGAAACATGACCTGACGCGATCGGGCTTGGCGGCGCTGCTGCGGACGTGAGAGGAGGCCGTGGCAGCTGAGATGCTCCCTCATACACTACCCAAAGCACGATACTACTACCACTACCACCACCACCACCACCACCACCTTGCCGACTCGACTCGACTCGACTCATTCACACTGAGCTGCTCCGCTCCTCCTCGCCGCCCCCGCAGACCTTACACCACCCATTGATCGCCGACAACATACCAACTACCTTTACACTTCTACACTTCACGCCCGCTCTGGCACGTCTCTAGCGATGAGTGGCAGATTCGTCCGTGCCTCGAAATACCGTAAGCTGGCAACAATGGCTCCATACACCACTTGGGGACCTGACTTAGGGCCACATCTCACAATGCGCAGGGCACGTCTTCGGTCAGAACGTCAAGCGCGAACAATGCTATGACAACCTGCGCATCTCTAAGAATGCCTGGGACAGCAATCTGATCAAGGCCAATCCCAAGTACATCGCCGTGAACTGGGAAGCTGGCGGCGGTGGCGCGTTCGCTGTGATTCCCCTGGAAGAGCGAGGCAAGCTGCCCGATCAAATCCCGCTGTTTCGTGGTCATACCGCGGTTGTGCTGGACACAGACTGGAGTCCCTTTGACGACTCGATCATCGCCTCTGCCTCCGACGACGGCAAGGTCTTCCTATGGCAGGTACCCGAGAACTTCCAGCTGCGCACCGATGCTGAGGAGCCCGAGGACGTGAAGCCGGTCGGCAAGCTGAGCGGCCACTCACGGTAGGTCGTCACGCCATTGAGGCTGTGCAGCACTAAGGGCAAGTACTAATGCTGTCGCAGAAAGGTGGGCCATGTGCTATTCAACCCAGCAGCCGAAAACGTCCTCGCCTCGTCGTCCGGCGATTACACCATCAAGATCTGGGATCTCGAAAATGGAAAGGCCAAGCTCAGCTTGAAGGGCAATGATATTTTCACGTCGTTATCATGGAGCGCTGACGGCAGCACGCTGGTCACAACTTCGAGGGATAAGAAGCTGCGTTTCTGGGATGTGCGGCAAGAAAAGCCAGCACACGAAGTGCCTGGACATAGTGGAGCGAAGATCAGCAAGGTGCAATGGATGGGTGACCACGACAGAGTTGTCACTACTGGATTTTCAAAGATGAGCGAGAGGCAACTTGGTCTATGGGACACCAGAAACCCCACGACACCCATTGGTGACTTTGTGCCGCTCGACTCTGGCTCAGGCGTGGTCATGCCATTCTGGGACGACGGCTCGCAAATCCTCTATCTTGCTGGCAAGGGAGATGGAAACATTCGCTACTTCGAATACCAAAACGACAAGTTTGAGTTCTTGTCAGAGTACAGGTCATCCAATGCGCAACGAGGCTTAGCGTTCATGCCGAAGCGGGGAGTCAATACTCACGACAACGAGATCATGCGTGCATTCAAGTCCGTTGATGATGCATACATTGAGCCAATCTCGTTCGTGGTGCCGAGACGATCAGAGACGTTCCAAGATGATATCTACCCACCCACTATCGGAACGCAACCAGCAATGTCCAGTGAGGAGTGGTTCCAAGGCAAGAGCGCACTTCCGCCCAAGCTCAACATGGAAGATTTGTTCGATGGCAATGAGCCTCAGATGGTGGCAGCGGAGGAACGACCGAAGCCAACTACCACGACGCCTGCACCTCCCACTCCTGCGGCAGTACCAAAAGTCGAGCCGAAGCCAGAACCTAAGGTCGAGCCAACTCCTGTTCCAGCGGCAACCCGAGAGCTTCCAAGTGTTAACCAGAACAAGCAGTCCATGTCTACCCTAGCGGACAAGTTCGCCGACAAGGAAGAAGAGGGAGACGATGATGTCCGTGATGATAGCTCTTTTGAAGAGATCCAGAAACCAGTCGAGAGACCGTCGGTCATAGCAGCACGACAAGCTGAGGCTAGCAAGCCAGCCGCTGCAGCCAGTGATGCGTCTTCTGCCCCAGCACATCAGCCGCAGGCAGAACCAAAGAGCTTTGCAAGCAACACAGGCGAAGGTGTGCCCGCAGCATCTGTAAAACCCGCGTCCGAGCTTCGTGGGGAGAGCAAGTCCACGGGTCTGTCGTCCACAGCGCCGACGTCCCAGCCTGCACCATCTGTCAGTGCTGCTGCTGGCGGTCTGCGTGATGTACTCCACGAAATTCGCACTATGCTGCAGGCACAAGGCAAGCAAATTGAACAGCTTACTTCTGAAGTGTCGGAGCTCAAGTCGAGGTTGGGAGAATAGGGAGCTCCTAAACTGGGCTCAACTTGTGCGCCTGTAACTCAAGATTCGCGCCCTCCTCGAGCGGCTGCACGTCCCGATGTCATCAAGACGCCTTCAGTGGCGAACCTGGCAGGTAGAGTAAGCGCGCTCTCAAGCAGAATTGGGAACTCCCAGACTCAGGCTGCTCATCGATACCACATCATACCAGACTTATCGATGAAGGGACGGACATTCTGACTGGCTGCGCCGTCTTGTTGAGCCGCATATGTAGAGGTAGGTACCATAGCAGAGAGGTAGACACGCTGTAACGAACCAGCGGATTGTGCGCGCGAAGTACATGTAGTTCGATGCAAGCGTCATAGAAATAGTGCCTTGCCTTACATTACAGTACCTTAGATTGTGCCGTCTCGCTACTCGAGCTTTGACTTCCGCAGCCACAGAGCCAGAAACTCGAACACCATGACATCCTCGGCACCCACGTCTGACCACAACTCAGAAATGCTTCATCCTCGTGCAATCATCGTGACGGGTGCTGTGAGTCCATCCCGCTGAGACCAGAAGGCACAACTCCAGCCATCCGCCCAACGCTTGTTGACATGATATGCACCGCAGAACAGAGGCATTGGACGCGCCATCTGCGAAACCATTCTGGCCAGGCCGGACACAGGCCCTCTCAGCTTGTTCGCCACATCTCGCAAGGGCGAGGACCTCGCACTGAAGACGTTCCACAGCAACCAGCAAGTCTTGTATCCACAACTCGACATTTCGAAGAGTGATAGCATCCGCGCGTTTGCTGCTGAAGTGAAGAAACATGTCCCAGCCGTATCGGTGCTGGTCAATAACGCTGGAGTCAATCTCGATTTCGAACAGCAGTACAGTTTGGAGCATGCGAAGCAGACGATAGATATCAACTTTAGAGGCACCATTGAGGTTGGATCTTCTTCTTCTTCTTCTTTTTCCGCTTTTTCTCCTTTTTTTTCTTCTCTCCTCTCTCAGATCTGCGCAGAATTGCTGATGCACTGGTATTATTATAGATGTGTCAGACATTTCTCCCTCAACTGAGCAACACGGGCAGGATTGTGAGCTTGTCATCAGTTGCCTCCAATATCAACATCTACAACGAAGAAGTCCAGGACCGCTTTCGCTCCGCGGCTACACTTGCAGACCTGGAGCAGATCGCCCAAGATTTCGAGGTAAGCCTTCGGGGAATCAATAGAACTCCAAGCAATACAATGCCCCATGCAAAAACCCCACGACAACCAGACGGCACGAAACTCACGCGTAGATACCTACCTATTCCCAGAATTCCGTCCGAACCTCCACCGAATCAACCTCGGGCTTCGGAGGTCCACAACGAAGCTACAATATCAGCAAAGCCCTCCTACGAGCCGCAACACGCATCCTATCCACCCAGCACCGCACCGAACATCCCGCATCGCAAGTCTTACTCAACTGCTGCTGTCCCGGCTGGATCGATACCGACATGGGTGGACTAGTATCACGACGAGGTACACGACCACCCAAAACAGCGGAAGAAGGGGCTCGGATCCCTGTTCGGCTGGCATTAGACGATCTGCGTGGAGTGACGGGAGAGTATTGGGCCAACGAGTCTGTGAGGAGTCGTGATGAAGGAGCAGTGCAGAGATGGGAGTGATGATGACTCTTTTTTCCATCATCAAAGCAGTGAAAGATTTCTTCTCTCTTGTCCCTCACTCCCTCCGCTTCAAAGCCCTTACAAGTTCGTTCGTTCCATATAGCTAGTGTGTGCATGCACCTCCTCCGGTCCCTCGGTCCTTCACGTCGCGTAGGAGAGAGATTTCTTGTTCCCTGCTTAAACAGTAGTACATAGTTACATCGAACTTACCTAGTGTTGCCACGTGGGAGAATGAAGTTTTATATCAAAAATAGGCAATCCATCCCGCGTAGTGGGTACCGTGTACACGGTACATATACCACGGACAGTGATTGATTCCCTGAGATATCGATCGATGCTCGCTCGATCCAAACAGGTCCCCCTGATGCTGAAACACGTGAGAGTGAGACGCTCTTCTCTTCACAGCAACCAGACCTTGCCATAGCTACTGCCGAAGAACTCACACCTGTGAAATGTCAGCATGATGTGAGGAGAAAACAACGCGGGACTGGACGTCTCACGCGTGTACATAAAGGGTATCATGAGATCTCCTGAGAGCCGGATATGTAAGTATGTTATGTACGTTTCTTTCTTGTTGCTGCTCCTTCCAGTAGTGCTTTCTGCTCATTACACATTTCCATCCTATTTGCTGCGTGGCTGGAACGAACAACCAACTGGAACTCCTCGATACAAACAAACCCCACCAATTCACCCCATCCTGCCTGCCCATCAACGTCGCCGCTCCACGATGTACCGATACAAGGAAGGAAGAACTGCTTCATGATACAATGAATTGTACGCCAGACCGTGTAAGAGAGAGAGATAAGAAATGCTCAATGACGAGCACGGAAAAAACATCTGCATCCACAAACAACAACACCTCGATAACATGGGAAAAGACGCTGTCACACACTTTTTCTCAACGATCGTTCGGTTCGTGGTCTTTGTCTCTCGATGCCTCAAAAGCGTAACGCCTCTCGGAGCTCTCCTCCTAGAAGATCATGCTCTTCACCGCATCTCTGGATCGATGCCCTCGTCGGGGACTCATTGGAGGCGTCCGAGGCCTCGAAGTCTCTGCAACGGGCAGCAGGGGAGCTTGCCTAGCAGGAGCTGTTCCTTTCATCGGGCTGTTCGGCACACTCCTTGATACTGGCTTACGATCACTCAGCTTCCGTGCTGGGGCCGGAGGTTTGGTGAAGTCTCGAACATCCGTAGTAGGAGGAACGGAGGTTGTGTCGGCAATTTTTTCTCTTGCCAGGACCAGGTCTGTCCAAGAAGCAGCTTTCTTACCGGGATCAGCTTTGCCGATGACCTGGCTCAGTACTGCCATCCACTCTTCCTTGTCTACAGCTTTATCGGCATAGAAGTCAATCGTTTCACCATTTGCAAATCGGATCCGGAAACCTTCTTCGACATACGCATAGCCTTCATCTTCCTCCGCGAAAGCAGACTTGCGGCGCCCCCCTTTGCTGCCAGAGCTGCTCGACTTTGGGTCGGACACAAGAGTGCTCTTGTCATCCACCAGGCGCGTAGCTTTGCTGAGATTGATTACTGCCCGTTTCTGCTGGGTATGCTCATGGTATGCTGTCAAGCGTGGCCCCTGCAGACGAAAGAAACGTCTCCTCCAATGTACGCAATCGCCACCTTGCTGGCTGAGATAGCCCTCGTGCACCACCTCGACACGATCACTCGCTTTACTCATCTCGCGTACGGCACTGCTCATGCTCTTGGGCATGTCCTCGTCCGTCGCTCCTGCAGGTTTGGGAACATAAAGCAGCTCGAGCTGCAAATAGCCGACAACGTATGGCGGGCGTCGCACTGGTCCAGCATTTCCACGCTTGCTCCGCACACTGTTGACTACGTGCGAGTCGCGCTCAAGCGCCCATTCATTGTAGCAAGGGACGTCGACGATCAATTTTCGGCCAAAGCATTGCTTTTCATGCGCCTTCAGATTGACGTAAGCGCGCGCGAAGGACCCATCTTGCGCATTCACAAGGTCGTGCAAAAGGTCCCAGGCTGTTGGCACTACTGAGGCTCGCTTTCGACGCTCTTCAGCGATCTGTCGGCGTTCCTCCGCCTCCGCAGCTTCGCGCTCTTGACGCTCCTTCTCTGCACGCTTCTTTGGACTGGTCAAGAATCGAGACAAGCTGCTAGTCTTTTGGTGCTTTGAGCCCTTTGTTGGTGATACTGGACTGTTGAGTGGAATGTGTTGCTTCGGAGGCGCTGGAAGATTGGTGTTGAGTGTCAGCTGAAACTCCAGATCGTTCAGGACGACAAGCTCGAACTCCTGCCCGATCGGCGCATTCTTGCCCAACTCCAGACTAGTGGTCGTCACGCAGTGCAAACCGTTATCCAGTGTAAGCTGGAAGTAAAGTCGGTCGTTCATAGGCATAGGCAGATCGAGGTCCTTCACGCCAGCTACTTTGACGAAAAGACGACCTCGCTCGACGCCCTCACCAACATCCTCTTCCAAACTGCTCGTTCCTGCAGCAAAGTTTTCGTTCACGACACCGAGAGCACTGGCCTGACCAGGCAGAGGCGGAGCTGGCCCGCTGCTGTATTGAGCGGCGGAGGCTTGCCGTTGACTCTTTCTGCGGCTCTTGCCATTCCAAGCTTCGGTCTCGAGAATGCCACTGCCTTTCCGAGGGCTAGAGTTGGCGCTTCGCGTGCCACGAGAGCTGGGGCGCGCTTCCGTCGTTGGGGACATCGGTCCGTCGTTTGATCTTGCTGTGCCGTTGCTTTCGCCGGAAAAGTTTCGATTGGTAGCCACCACGAGCTTGGTGTTCTGGCGCATGAGGTAGCCTTTCTGTTTCCGAGGAACTTGATTAGCACCAGCTCTGGTCTGATGTGGCGAATACGGGGTAGGGACATGAGAAAGATATTCTGGACCGTAGTCCTGCTGAAATGCAGAACCAGATCTGGCACAATGATTAGTAGGAAAGCGGTATCGTACCTTCTGGCTTTCGATGACTCGCTCGAACTCATGTTCGAGTCCCAGCCCATCGTTGGCATCGTCAACTGAGATGCGAGGGATTTCGAGATCAAGTTTCAGTTGCTTCCGACTCTCTCGGCGGCGTGTGTCCTCTTGGCTGGGCTCGAGGGCGGAGTCGGCCTTCGATTCGTCGCCATCTGAGGAGTAGTGCGATGGTTCTTCATCGACTTCACTAGTTTGACTAACCTCTGTCTGATAAGACTGCGGAATTGGAGGGACAGGATGACCGGTACTAACGATCCTCCGCTTTTCTGCCATCATACGCAAATCTGCTGGAGTTGCAGAAGCGCGGGTCTTGAGCTGGCCATTGGTCTTGATCGTGGCTCGGCGCTCTGGGATGATTGGTGCCTCTTGTACCGGCTCAGCTGAGGCTGACGGCTCTTCGCATGCCTGGATTTCGCTACTCGAGTGGTGTATAACAGAGTCTGGGGTTCCTGGCGGCGAGTCTTCCGGGTCATCGTAGTCAGCGCCATCGTAGGCGGGACGTGGCAAATCCTTCATGGCTGGCTTGGCATTCGCAGGCTCCTCTGGCGCAAATGCAGGTTGGAGTACTGGCGCCTCAGCAAGAATATCGGTCTTCTTGACCGGGGCTTCTGGTGCTGGAGCGGTGCCGATGTAGTCCTTCATGCCAAAGTCGAAGTCATCGGAAGCGAGGTATGATGGCAAGCCCATGAAGGCTCCATTAGTCGACGACTCTGGCTGAGAAAAGTCCTTGACTGTGAGCATTTGCATTGCATCCTCGAGCTTCTCCTTGTTTTCGTCGACTTTTTGCCCTTCTTGTTCTCGTGCTTCTTGTAGAACAGTGCTTTCGGCATCTGGCTCGAGAGACGAATACTGGCTCTCGGAATCTTCTTGATCATCGAAATCATGGCGCAACACAGAAGACTGACGCTCATAGTCTTCCATACGAGAGGGAGATCGCGAAGGCTCGGGCAAATATTCGGCCATTACAGGGATCGAGTTCAGGTCGATAGCGTCGTCATCCACTGGTTCCTCCTTGACCTCCACATCCACGGATTCGTCTCGGTCGTGGATGTCAGGGCCAAGATGATGTTCACTGGCATCATGACTATTCTCCCGCGACGGGATTGGCTCATCTGGGTCCATCATGGCAAGTTCTTGGTATGAGGGACGCTCTGGACTGTCACCTGCTTCGACGGGGATTTCGTCGTCGCCGTCAAATTCGTACTTGGAATTGCGAACCTTGCGCAAAATGCTCTCCCTTGATATCTTCGGGGCCGCATCGAAATCTTCAAGGTCGGCAAGTTGAGACTCCTCGTCAACCTCTTCAGCCTTGACTTGCACGTCCCGCGTCTCACCAGTGTCCAGATTGGTAATTGTCAGCTCTGCATGGCCGTCGGAGTGCTTCGAGCTTGGCCTCTCCACTGCTTCGCCGTGTTGTTGGGGGTTCAGGTGCAGTCCCGAAGACGGACGCGTCATATTCAGAATCTCCTCCTTGCTGCACGTAGCACGCTTGGGTGGGGATGGAAGATTGCGCGCAAGGTTTGAGGCACGCTCTGCAGCGGCCGCCGCAGAGTGGCGACGGCCAGTCATGAATCCAGGCAGAGGTGGCAGCGGGCGCGACTCTCCATCAGAGGTGACGCTCTCGGAGCGTGAAAGATGCGGGCGTTGCAGATCCAACGAAGAGCCCTCAAAAACATCATCGCCCTCATCAACGAGGTCTCTGCGAGCAGCCTCGGGTGACATCCGCGACCAGTCGTCAGGCAGCACGACAGGAGTCTTGTCTGCATTCTCCAAGTCTGCATCAAAGCTGTCATCGTTGTGGTAAGGCGAAAGTGAGCTGCCACGATCGAAGCTGTAGTCCTCGTAGTACTCCTCAGAGTCGAAAGAACCTTCTCGCGAACCAGAGGCCGCTGACACCGAAGGCTCGGGTGTGGGGTCTTCGTACACGTTGATCTCGGGATCCGCCTCATGGAAGGTGACACTTTTGTTGTGGCGGTGGATTGCGCGCGCGCGCGGCGTTGGCGCACGATCGTCGCCATCAGACCATGGCCCAGCGTCGAGCTCGAAAGAACCGCCAAATTGGCTGGTGCGCGATAGAGAAGACTTGGTAGGTGAGGATGCCGGCTCCTTCTGTGGTGAAGATATGAACTTTGCGTATGGACTGCTGATGATCGGCACTGTGATTTCGCTGTTTGTGCGCTTGTGTGCAGATGGCCGCTGTGGGCTCTGTAGTGGGTTGTTCTCTTTCCTCAGACTGTCAAATCTGGTGAAGCTGTTGTTGACCAAGGTTCCGCTCAGCGGACGGTTGGCGCTAGGTCGCTCCACAATGGGCAGGCTCGATGGGTCGTACGCGTCTTTGGTCTCCAGCGCGAAGATATTGCTCTGCTTGACACGTCCCGCCTGCTTCAGCTTCTCGATACTGGCCCGGCGCTTAGGCGACAGCAGCCCTGGCGACTGCTCGCGATCGGACGTGTTCTCAGTGCTCAAACGAGCGGGCGACATCGGGTCTCGGGTTTTCCAGAAATCGCGAGGCGACGTATTCTCGTTGGTAAAAGAGGTTGTCACTGAGTTGGTGAACGAGTTCTCGGTGTAGGGCGAGGCTTCTCGCGACACAATCATCTGTGTTGGCTGTCAGTAAACATGCAGTCGCGAGGCGGCTCCTGACACTCGCCTTTCTCGTTGCCTGATTGTAGCTCGGGGAGTTGCGACGCGGAGAAGCGGTGGCGATCTCGGCCAGGGCAGACCGAGAAGCCATCTTGCTGGGTGTTGTGGATGTCGTGGAAGACAAGGAGCCCGACTTGGAGATGCGCAAAGGCTGAACCTGTCGCACCATGGTGAGTAGCTGGTCGAGATATCGCGTGCGACGCCCCGCGCGGGTACAGCAGAGCGGCGGCGGCAGTGGGAAATATAGGCTAGATGCGTACTGAATCCATTGCGCTGGTACGAGTGTCGCGCGTGTGCGTGCGTGCGTGCGTGCGCAAGTGAACAATGCAGCGCTGCGGCTCACACGCTGGAATGTTGTCGGTGGTGACCGGCAGATCAGACAGACGGACGCCGTTGGCGCTATGTCGGGACGCTCTCTCTCGCTCGCGAAAGAGTGTACTGTATGTACCTTATGGATGGCTCAACACGCGCTGGGGAAGAAGCTGTACAGGATCTGTAAGATGGCCGCGATCGAAGGAAATGCGCATCGCCCAAACGAATGGTGGCAGTGAGAATAGGACCAACGGGAAAGTGGTGAGGGCGATCAAAGCAGAGCTCGACTCTCGACTCTGCCCGTCCACATGTATGTGTGTTGTTGATTGATATTGTGGGGCTGCCCGTCGTGCGTTGCTATGGCGACCGTCCATGTGAAACCCTAAGTCCCTAGCGCATTCTGCTTGGCGCCGATCTTGTCATTACCTTAGCGCCAACTTGGTTCTGCTGGAGAACTTTTGAAACGTGAAATAAGGTAGGACAGGAGGAAGACAGCACTCGGGCTGCGAATCAATCACAATGCAGCGCATATCTGCTGCCATCTGCCCCTTCTGCGAGGCGAGGGCGCTGATAAAGGCCTTCACACCGCCATGGCGACAGCAACAGCAGCAGACGCGCACAGTGGCGACACTGCAAAAGCGCAAACCGTCGCGCATGGTCCTGTCGGAGAAAGTGGCCAAGGGTCCGCCCAGAACCACTGCAGATAGTAGTGGCAAGCAGGTGAAGATGAGAACCAAGAACAGTCCGTGGGGTGGCATGAACACGACAGAGGTCCCCAGGATGCTGCAGGTACAACGCAATAAAATATCGGCGGCTGAGAAGAAGAGGCAGGACAGGATGAGGCCGGGAGCCCAGAAGAAAGAGGAGACACCCAAAGATCCAATGAGAGCGATGAAGATGCAGCGGAGACTGGCGAATGTATCATACGAAAAGCGCAACAGGATCAAGCAGGACATCGCCGAGAGAGACAGCTTCGATGACTTTGACTTGTTGCCTGTAGTCAAGGAGTCTGTGATATCGCAGGCATTGGCCGGGCAGGTTGATGTCTCTCCTTCACCCATTCAACGATTAGCGCTACCTGCCCTCCTGGGTACACCAGATGGACGACGAAAGAAGAGGAATACTGTGCCAGATGAACCTTCAAAGAGCATGCAGCAGTTCCTACTGGCAGCAGAGACTGGATCTGGAAAGACTTTGGCTTATGCGTTGCCTATGATTGATGCGATCAAGCGCGCCGAAAAGCTTGAGGTTGCTGAGAAGGAGCGGGAAGCAATACAAACGGCAGAAGCGAGGAAGATACAAGGCAGGATGTACGAGCTGGATGCGCCCGAAGTGGAAGACCACTCCAAGGGCCGACCTCGCGGGATAATCTTGGTTCCCACTGCAGAGCTCGTCAACCAAGTCGGTGCCTTGATAAAGAGCTTGTCGCACATTGTGAAGTACCGTACAGCCATGGTGAGCGCTTCATTCACAGGCACAGTCATACGGAACCAGCTTTTTGGCCCACGTGGTGTTGATATTGTGATTGCTACACCGCATCTGCTCAACAGCATCTGCGAGAGTGACCCCAACATACTCTCTCGAGTATCACATCTGGTCATTGATGAAGCTGATAGTCTACTCGACCGATCGTTCAGCCCAATCACATCCAGCATCATCGACCGTGCAGCACCCTCTTTGGAGAAACTCGTTTTCTGCTCTGCAACCATCCCTCGTAGTGTCGACTCGTATCTGAACAAACGATATCCGGAAACGAAACGACTCGTCACACCAAACCTTCATGCCATCCCTAGACGTGTTCAACTCAGCGTCGTAGACATTGAGAAAGTGCCGTATCAAGGCAATCGCGATCTGGCATGTGCGCAGACTATCTGGGATATTGGCAAGGAAGCTGCGGAGTCAAGCGAAGACAGAGAAAAGAAGATTGTCGTGTTTGTCAACGAGCGTGAAAAGACTGTCGAGCTAACAAAATACTTGAAATCCAAGGGCATCGATGCAAGCGCGTTATCGCGCGACACTGATGACCGAAAGCAAGCGGAAACGTTGGCAGCCTTCACTGGTGCTGTCGTGCCTCCAGCCAGGAGCAGCGATAAGAAAGTCGCTCGTGCTGAGCGAAATGAGCCCGATCAAGCGATCAGCGCTGGTGACCTTTTCGGTGGTAACTACTCTACCTATAGCCCAGCTCCCAGAAAACTCGCCAACACGAAAGTCCTGGTGATGACAGATATCGGGTCTCGAGGTATTGACACTCTACTGGTCAAGCATGTCATCCTGTATGACGTACCTTACACAAGCATCGACTTCATTCATCGCCTGGGGCGTGTTGGGCGTATGGGCAGAAGAGGCCGGGGCATTGTGCTTACTGGCAAGCATGATCGGAAGGATATCGTCAAGGAGGTTCGAGAGGGCATGTTTAGAGGACAGGCGCTCATCTAAGCGCCCGTCCATGTGAAAGAGAACTATATGTACTTTGATACCCCATGTACAAAAACACACACACACAGCTTATTCCTAACCACGCATCGAATCTGCCTTGATCATATCCGCCGCCTTTTCCGCCGTCATAACGACGGCCGCACAAGGATGACAAGCCACAGGCTTCGGGAAGATGCTAGCATCAATCACTCGCAAACCTTTGATTCCATGAACTTTGAGCTCCGAATCAACAACGGCAGAGCGATCATCAGCAGGACCCATTTTAGCAGTTCCCATGGGATGATATATCGTTTCGGAATGATTGCGAACTGTCTCGAGTAGTTCACTGTCGCTCATCTCACCCATCTTGGCGGGATGGTACCACTCAGCAAAGACGTCCTTGAATGGAGCGGACTGAGCTACAGTTCGGGCGAGCCGCATACCATATGTCATCATGTCGCGATCATGTTGCGTGGCGAGGTAGTTGGCGTTGATGACTGGAGCATCAAAAGGCGAAGCAGATGATAGCGTTATTGTGCCGCGGGATTCAGGTCTGAGCATGATTGGTCCGATGGAAAACCAATCCTTAGACATATCTGCGACAGTCCGGCCGTGGTTAATATAAGAGAGGGGGCCGATCAGGAGCTCGAGGTCTGGTGCATGCGGCCCGCTGGACAGGTCATTCTTGCGCAAGGACTCTGGAGCGTCATCACGGTCGGCGGTTCTCACGAAGCAGCCGGACTCACCAGCATTAGTCGTCATGGAACCAGTGCCGAATCGAAGCC
This sequence comes from Mycosphaerella sp. Ston1, assembly GCA_000504405.2. Classification (NCBI taxonomy): domain Eukaryota; kingdom Fungi; phylum Ascomycota; class Dothideomycetes; order Mycosphaerellales; family Mycosphaerellaceae; genus Mycosphaerella; species Mycosphaerella sp. Ston1. The sequence continues at coordinate 44,704 of AWYF02000428.1, read as the reverse complement.
ATTCAATCAAGGCCGGTATGGACTTGACAGGGTGGAAGAGGTATTGCAGTGAAGGTTGTTTGGACTGGAAGCATGTGATTCCGCATAGGTGATCGACCAGGTTCTCTCCAACGCCAGAAACATCTTTGACAATGGTAACCCGGTGCTGCTTCAACTCAGCCGCGGGACCAATGCCGCTAAGCTTGAGAATCTGGGGTGACGCCACGGCACCTGCGGAGAGTAGGACCTCCTTCTTCGCTTTGACGATATAGCGCACTGGACTTGCTGTCGAGGACGCCATCTCGACGCCGACAGCACGAGGTGTGGCCGATGAGGTATCGAATATGATCTTGGTGACGACCTGTCCCGTAGCAATACTCAGGTTTGCGCGGCTCGCTACATTCTTGGTCAAATATGCCACAGCTGTGGATGATCTTTGTCCTTTGTTATCAATGAAGGTCTGAAATTGAGAAGCACCAATCATGCCCTTCTTGGTGTTGAAGTCTGGGATCTGCTTCAAGTCAGAATCTAACATGTTCGTTGGGCTGAACGCGACCCACCTTGGGGATTCCGACGGCCTCGCAAGCATTCAAGAAGATCTTGGACAATGGACTTTCGTGCGTATAGCCAGTCTGCCAGGGTCCTGCCGTGCCATGATCGGCAAGCTCCTCTGCTGTAAGTTCTGAGCGTGAGTTCTGCTTGAAACCTTCGGCTTTGGTCATGTATTTCTGAAGACTGCTGAAGCCCCAACCAGCGTTTCCCATTCTCTCCCATTCGTCGTAGTCATCTGCTGCTCCTTTATTGTAGATCATGGCATTGATCGCGCTGCAGCCACCAAGCATCTTGCCACGGGGCCAGAACATATTTCTGTCATTGCAGCCAGGCTCCTTGGCAGTGTGGAAGGTCCAGTCTGCGGCAGTACCAAAGAGACGCCCAAAACCAGCCGGGATGCGGGAGAATATCTGCTTGAGGTCCGAGTGACCAGCTTCTATGCCCAGCACGGTTACGTTGGCATCTTCAGTCAAGCGATTTGCGAGGACACAGCCTGCTGTACCAGTGCCAACGATGACGTAGTCATATTCACGAGCATTGGTCAGATCTTGAGCAGTCACTTCGCCAGTACTTGGTCTTGGAGATGCGAGAAGGGCAGTGTTTGGCTCTCCGGGCAGGATGCTATTCCACGTTCAGCGAGACATCGAACCGGTCATCAGCTTTCTACTTGATATACCTTGGAGACAAGGTGTGAATTAGCTCGCGTAAGAGTTTCGAAATGATGTACAGCGCACCAAACCCTAGGGCGAAGTAAGCTGTCAGTTGACGATAGGTTGAGTTCTCGAGGCCATGGCGAACTTGAATCAATAACGACATATTGCTGGCTAGTCGAGAAACAGGCCGACAGGCAGGTAGCTGGGGAGGCTGAGAGCTATATCTCCATTCACCATATTGCTCTGCGGGCACTCCGACAACGGGAGCTCGCGCCCTTCAGCTCAACAGCCACCTTCGTCCCGCACCCTCTGGAAGGAAGGGACGGGTGTAGATCGGACTAGCGTAAGGTATGGTGTGTAGGAGGCGGGCCGCACACAGAATCTGGTCGGCCCCGTCGAGATGCATAGAGCATGGACAACATGTGTCTTCAGTCTATCATGTTCTTTGCTGTCGCCGTGGCGGTAGACAAGATAATGGAAGGTAGGGTAGGTCTGCAGGAAAGTCGGGGACAACCTCAGCACTTTCTCAGGCGGATGAGCTTCTGGAGGGTGGCAGGACAAAGCAGGAGTCGTGAGAGGAGGATGAGAACATTGGAAAGAAAGCAACGGAAGCTGCCGATTGCCTTGGCAGAGGTACCTCCACTCCTCCTAAATAAGGTGGAGACGGAGCTTCAGTGCTGCAGTTGAGGTGTTACCGAGCTCCTCAGTTCTAACTTCTATAAAGTGCATGTGCTTTATCCCTTCACTGCACAACATTGTATCATGGACGCCGAGGCTCCTTCAGCCCCCTCAATCATCAGCACGACAACCATCTTATCACTCGGCGCCACCGTCGCCATCCTCGCCGCAGCCTACGCCGCCTCTCTCGCACTGCTCCCACGCCATGCCACCACCAAAATCCGCATCCTCTTCGTATGGCACGCCTTCGATGCGCTGATCCACTTCATCCTTGAAGGCTCCTACCTCTACAACTGCTTCTTCAGCTACACCTCCGCTGCCGACCTGATCGCCAAATTTCCCGCCTTCGGACATCGGATTGCCAAGAGCAAATACCTCCCGCCGGGCGTCTACTTCCTGGGCCATACCGACCGCATCTATGGAGCTGAATATGGCACCAATCCTTTTGCTGCCTTGTGGCGAGAATACGCCAAAGCGGATAGACGATGGGAAGGGAGCGATCTCACCATCATTAGCTTGGAGCTGTTGACCGTCTTCATTGCGGGACCTATTGCTGTTTTGATTTGCAATAAGCTGCGCAAGCAGTCGGCGGATGCGTGGTTCTGGATGACTATTTTGGCTACTGGAGAGTTGTATGGCGGTTTCATGACATTTGCTCCCGAATGGCTGACTGGTTCACCGAATCTGGTCACGGACAATTTCATGTATAAGTGGATCTACCTGGTGTTCTTCAACGCTGCGCTGTGGGTGGTGATTCCGTTCTGGATCTTATTCGAGTCGTATGGGCGGATTGCAAAGGGGCTCAAGTTGCAGCAGAAGTCGGAAGTGGCCAAGAAGAAGAGGTGAACACTATCATTGATCGTGTATCTTGAGATTACTTTACCATTGTAAACCCCAGCACTGCTCTGTGCAGCAAGTGCCTGCAGCCAAGCACTGCAGCAGAAAGTGCCAGAAGACCGCGACACTAGTCACAAGACAGACCTGGATTGCATGCGAAATCACGAACTAACGTACCTCTGGCTGTCATTGTTCCCGCGTGGACCATGTAAAGTAGTGGCCTGCGTACATGTGGCGCTTGAACCGAAGATTTCGGATGCGTTGTAGGAGAAGAGTAAGGTCGAGACATTATTGAGTTGGAAGGCAATGACTAGAGCGGACGGAAATCGATGAAATGGTGCTGTATATTTGTTTTTTCATGGGACTTCGAGTAGCAGGCAGGGTGAAATTTTGGAGGGGAAAAAAAGAAAGAGCAATGGTCGAAATCTACTTCTTTCGGATTAAAAGCTATGTAGGTATGCTGTGGAGTTTCCTTTTTGTCGTAACTCATGAGACAGAGAGAGATCGTCACAAAGCATCGAGTAATGCCGCCACTTTTTAAAAACCATGCCATGCTAACGCCGATATTATGCCATCCTGTTTTCGATATGCGCCCGCCACGCTATGTATGGGATCAAAGATCACAATCTCGAACCTCTTACTCGTTGGAGGTGTAGAAGCAGCTGATTGGGTTGTCAGCCTTGATAGCACGAAGGAAGACGGTAAGGCAGCCCTCGTTGTAACCCGGCTTCTCGCTGTTGGAGAACCAGAGGGCCCAGCCAGACTCAGAGTCTCCCTCAGCTGGTGGGCAAGCCTTAGCGGTGATGTCGTTGAACATGAGGTGCGCATCGCCGTCGAGGGAGAAGGTCTTGCGCGAGGCGTTCGCAGGAAGTGGCTGAGATGCAGTGGTGTAGCCGGTGATACCCTGACCCATTCCGCTGGCGTCGACCCAGAGCTGCTGAGGAGTGGCATCGCCATACAACCATCCTTCGCCATCCTTGAGGTAGAAAGTTGCAAAGTTCGACTCCTCAGTGCAGCCGGCATCCTGCTTGCCGCCGACAAATAGACGTCCGTTCTTGGCTGTAACGCCCTGGTTCTGGAGGACAGATCCAGTTGCGATGGCAATCAGGCCGAACTTGTCGTCTGGACCTGGCTTGGCAGGAGTCTGCGGCGGTGTTGGTGGCCCAACGTATTTGTCAAGCTTAGTGGCCACCGTCCATGAGTTGGTAGCGCCATCCTTGATTTCGACGCCCGCTGGGTAGAGTGTGCATGAGCCTGTGGTTTGCTCGTCGTTGGTTGCGATGTATTGCGTGATGCCGCATCCGATGGTGCCGTCACAGGCAGTAAGGCAGCCTTGGTAGCCAACCTCGGTCGTCGTGATGCGAAGGAGCTGATCTGTGTCGACGTATTTGCCGCAGTCTAGGCTGTATGCTTGATTGTTGTTGCTGGCGACTTTGCCGCCGTTGAGCCCAGGACATGTGGTAGCCAATGAGATCCCCTCCTGCGCTACCGGGGCAGCAACAGCAAGGCCGATCAGAGCGAAGTCGATGAGCTGCATGTTGATGGTGTGGTCGGTAGTTGTTTGGGTGAAGTGTGATCAGTGGTGTACTCGTGGGAACTTGTAGTGTGCTGGTACCAGGTGATGCAGAGTAGTGTTGGAATGCTTGTGTAATGATCGAGTGAAGAAGCGGAGGAGAGAGGATAATATATACTGTACTGAGGTGTGACGTTGCGATGCCCTTGCTATACTTTTGCTATGCCTCACTTACAATGCTGTTCCCAGGATCTAAGATTAGTGTCACCAGGGTACAGTGCTACGCACAGTATGGCCTATGCCGGTCATTTTAGAGTTCAACTTGTTTGGGACGGGCAAAGACCAGAATAGCTTGAATACGATGTCGCCGAAAATCACCCATACAGAACATGGCCTGAAGAGAACATTTTTCTGGCTACTTGGCATTGTACCGATCGTGTGTCTCTGAGTGACACAAGCTTGCGAAGTTGTAGAGCCGGATGGAGAACATCGCCGGTGATTGATGACCTAGGTGATCAGAAGGCTCACCTTTGATTGAGGTTTGATTGACCCCCTTCAACCTCTACTTTGATTGAGGTTTGACATAGCTTTGATAATGGACGGATGGGTGTATAGTCCGCAATCCGAAGATCGATGCCATGAGGTACTGTACTGCAGAAACTTCTTAGCCGACGTTCCCTGTCCACCGCCGCTCTGGACCACTACCCTAAAGTTAACCTCTGTAAATCTGGTGTCGCGTCAGCACATAGACTCGCAGAGATCTGAGCAGCGGGCAAAGATCTAGAATGCCGACCCTAGGTCCTATACTTCTAGTCAGTTGGGATGGCGCTAAGAGAATACCTTAGGGTTGCTCCCCAGGTTTGACGAAGGTTCCAGTCTGTGATTATACTACAATCGGTATGCTGTACCATTCTGAAGCTGCCCTTGCAGTGTCTATGCATGCTTCTCTGCTTCTCGTGCCCAGCTTCGACACGTCAATATCAGATCGAAGTCACTTCGAGTAGATACTGCGATCCAGCAGCATGGGATACAGACCGATCGGATGCTTGGGGCTCGGAGGCCCTCACGGCTCGTCATCGACGTCACGCCAACACCGCAAAGAGTGGTATGGAGTGCAGTGCATCCGCAGCCCGTATATCTCCACCGTTACCAGATCGGCATTGTCGTTCACTGTGCATCAATAATGCCCCGATCAGCGTCATCTATGCACGTGGGACGAAGCTGTTTTGCTGTCCAAAAATACCTAGGTAGTTTGCAATAAGTCAGGGTGTAGTTAGGCTATAGGAGTATTTTAGGCTAGAAGAGTATTTCTGGATCCTTCCACAGCCTATTTGGCTATTTCTGTGACACTGACCACTCCACCGTCTATAGCCGCATGTCTTGGTAATGTAGTCCATGCCAAGATTCCAAATGCAACCTCACGTACCATGATGGCATGATCATCATGATCTGTTGACTCAGTGCAACATGGCCATCAACACGACCATACCATACATCCGCTGTTGCATGTTGAGTGTGCTCCCTGGATAGCACGGAAAGCGTGACAACATCCATGCCGAACAAATGTCTCGCTACTTCGGGCCAACATACATGTAGAACTCACCATACTATAATATGCTGACGTCTCGAAACACTCACTGGCATATAGCTAGAAGCTCTCTGTCAGATTTTCACATGTGATGGACGACAGACGGGTGGAGTGGCGAGATGTATCGTTGTCCGGTGTGAACGTGTTTCGCTTCCCGTGCCATCCAGTAGGCTCGCTTTCAAGCGAGCTTTTTTAAGCGTACGAGCAGCTATACTTTGTATACGAGCGGGCAGAGTCTGACGTGGCAACTGCTGATACTGTCAAAGTGACAATAATGGGTTGGGTCGCATCACAACCACAGCAGTAGAGACGTCCGCCAAAATGCACGATTCTTCTCGAACATTCCGTGTGTATTGTCACGGCAGAGAACCTCGATCACTGTCTGAGTGTCGCTAAAGTTCAGCAGCACGACGACTGATCGAGATAGTACAAAATGCACGAGGCATGTCGAGCATGACGGATCACCAGTATTGACCACGGAACACATTGCCGTCATGGCTACCAAGCCCGAAGCATTTGAAGAATCTGAAACTGACCAAGTCGTAGTGGTTCTGGAGCCTCTCATAAGTTGCATGATACAACTCGCTCCTTTACACAGTTCTAGTTACTCAAAGGCCAACGCATGAGCAGGTCACGTTGCACATCAAGTAGTCTTGCTAATAAGGTCCGTAGAAATTCTAGGAAATCGCCATCAACCTTGGTCATGAAACTCAGTAAGTTTCATGACCATGTCCGACTGCATTGATGTAGACAATGCGCAGGAGCATGGATATCACATGGTGACATGCGTGGAGTTGTTCATGATTGCGGATAAGTACCTAATCATCCATTTCTGACCTAAGACGACCTAGTGACTTCTTGAATACAGGTACATGTATGGCATCTGCCATGGATAACGAAACTAATCGGTTCGCAGCGACATTGCTATCAAGAAACTGCCAACCGTGAAGTCAATACTGCCGCCGAAGAGCACGACGAACGATGAGAGCAGAGCATCATCACGACCTTTATGGAGCATGCAAGAGTTCTTTGATGAGACCAATTGGAAACAGTCCGCCAGCTTCCATCGAGAGCTCACTGACTTTGGCGCAGACATCTCCACAGCTTAGGCCAATACATGTAGTTGGGGCTGCAACAAAGTTGTTACATACAAGTGTGCTAATTGAGGCGAGGTACAAAAAAAATGCTATACTCCGTAGTTGGTAGCGCTATGAGTGGCGGCAGTCCTGTTCTCGACAGTAGCCGCGTTGAAGTGGTATCGTTTGTGGCTCTTACAAAGGCTGTTCGAGAAGCATGAATATAATGGTCTTCTCAAGCAGGTAGAAACAGCCAGTACATCCACCGAGCCTTAGAGAGGTCACACTGAGTTGAAGCAGTCTAGATCACGCTTTTATTGTCCACACAGAGCAACCTTGAAAGCAATCCTTGCATGTGATAGTGAGCCCTGCACCTTCCCCGCGTTTACAGAACGGCTACGGAGGTCCAAAGTGGCCAAGTGACACAAGGCGGTCCACCTCTCTTTGGCTTCTTTGTACAGTATATAGTAACTCTTTCTTCCTTTATCAGTCTGTCTATACAGCACCGCGAACGGTTACTGTCGCCGTATACGTCGCATGTCGTCGCCTCGTAGTAAGTTCCTCGCGAGCACGTAGCGAGTAACTCCCTATACCTTATATACCTAGTAACAAAGAGCGCACCTAACAACCTACGGATATAGCATCTTCCCGCAGCGGAGTTAGATAGCGCTAAGAAGATAGCGCTAGGATAATAGGGTTAGTCCCTTATTTCGGCAAGAGCTTAAATATCTTGCTATACTATACTCGGTAAAACGCTTACTTCCTTAGGTTAGCCGGGTAAGGTAGGTTTCAGACTACGGGCGCTAGCTACTAGCGCAAATAAACAGCCCCGAGAAGAGAAGAGGCAGGCAGGCCGAGAAGAGACAGAAGAGACAGGCAGGCCGAGAAGAGACAGAAGAGACAGGCAGGCCGAGAAGAGACAGAAGAGATAGGCAGACCGAGAAGAGAAGAGACAGAAGAGATAGCCTACTAAGAAGAGAAGAGATAGGCAGGCAGGCAGGCCGAGAAGAGAGGAGACAGAGACAGGCAGGCCGAGAAGAAGAGAAGAGACAGGCAGGCCGAGAAGAAGAGAAGAGACAGGCAGGCCGAGAAGAGAAGAGACAGAGAAGAGACAGCCTACTAAGAAGAGAACTCCGGTTCTGTAGCTAGCGAGGTATACTACGAGTAGAAGGTAGGTAGTAGGCCTAGAGAGAGGTGGACCGCCTTGTGTCACTTGGCCACTTTGGCGCTCCGTCCACGGCCCGCTGCCGATCATCTAACTGAATTTCAAAAGTTGACTTCCATGAAAGTCTTCTACTTCAATATCAACACCATAGCCTGCACTTCACAAGACATCGAGGATGGCCGACCCGTTCGAAGTGCGCATGCGCTTTACATCTCAACTCCAACACCTCTCCGCGTCGTCCTCGTCGGCCACAAAAGCGGCCAACTACGCGTTGCGTCACAGCGAATACGCCGACGATTTGCACTCGTGCATCCTCGAACAGCTCGAGCGCAACAACATGAACCTTCGCGCCAACATCATGTACTTCCTCCCGGCTCTGTGCGATGCTGCGAAACAAGGACTGGCGAATGGCGGGCTTGCTACAGAGGCAGGCGTGTATGTGAGAATGGTAGAGCGGGACATCCTTAGAATCATTGACCTCGTGGCGCCCGATGATGGCAGCGGCGCCGCCAATGTGAAAGTAGTGAGGAAGGTTCTACAGGCGCTGATGGGTAGAGGCGTCCTCCAAAGTCAAACCGTGCGCGAGCTCGAAGAATTGATGCAAGGGAGGGACAATCTTCCTGGCGCGTCCAGTCCTGTTCATGAGAGCCAGCAGTCTACACATCAGCATACGCCGCAAGGTCAGGCCCCGGTCAGGAGCACGCCGCAGAGCACGGCCCATCCTAACTTTGGGCACAACGGAATACGACTGGACAAGAGGCAGATTGAGCAGCGGATAGAGGAAGATCGAGAGCGGCATAAGAGGGCCCGAGAGAATATATGGGCGGTGCCGCAGCAGCGAGGGGGTGATCTGGTGATTGACAAGGAGTTTGAGAATGTGTGGGAAAGCGGGAGCGATGTTGACAGCGACGACTATCGAATGGCTGAGGAAGAGGCCGAGGAGAGGAGAAAGCATCTGGAGTATGACGATTATTAAACATGAAGCGGCATCGTGTCATGACTGCTACGAAAGCTCTCTTTCTGGATGCACTTTAGCGAGGCGCTGGACGTGGTTGGGACTGCACAAGGCTGGGGTCACTGCGGTATGCGATTGTTTTGCTGTATGAAGATACAAGATTACCTTGATGTGAATTGCAGATCCTTGGATCTTTTCTGCAATTGTCCATCTTCTGGCTGCTTTGCAACGCGACTCGGAACATGATCAAATCCTCATCCCCAGCTTCGAGGGCCTGGCGCCTCATCCGGGCGGCCGATACGACACACTACTCCTCCAGCAGGAAGTACAGAATACATAGCGACGAATGCGTGTCTCTGCGCTAGCTTTACGCTGTACTGGTATGCTACCGCACAGGACATGAGAAGAACACGCGCAGAGTTGGTCTTGATGAATGAAAACATCAACATACACCACCCGGGCTCGCTGGACTTTGGGTCTCTCCCCCAACCCGGCTGATGAGAGTCGGATATTTGCATGGTTCCGCAGTGGGCGGGAAGACGCGGCTAAGACATGTTGCGCTGAGACATTGCTGAATAACGGGTGTGTACTCGAAGACGGTTTGTCGAGTGAACTCTACAGTACTGGTTAAAAATGCAAGAAAGAGACAGTACAGTAGAGCCGCAAGGAATCGGCTTCGACGCTATTCCCGACTCCTACACATCCCCTGTTACACATACATGGAGGTGGTCTTCTCATTTTGGAAGTGCATGTATATGGTCTCCTTCCTCAACGAGTCGTGCGTGGTGGCAAGTTGGCAACGATCATGCACGATCATGCCCCGGTACATGAATTTCGCCACCAAGGAAAAAAGCCAAATAACAGCCCATCGGTCGTTGCACATGGTTGTACTTCTATCAGATATTATAAACGCAGCAACGTGAGTGGTCAGTCCTCGCCGGACCTCTCTCCAAGCGATCGATCTTGTGGTGGCGACCTCGCTCTCGCCTAACCGCTTTGGGCTATCGCGTGGCGAGATCTGTGATGACAACATGACGATTCCGGAAACGCGTGCCAGACACGTCCAGTTCGATTCGATTTGCTTGTCAGTTGTGGGAGGTTCAATGTTGTTGTCCGCCTCGATGGCCAATGAGAAGTTGATCGGTGATTAGAACTCCCACACGGGCGGCTCATACATTAATCATGCTGGTCTCGTCTGGTTTGAGCCAGTCATGACAGCTACAGTAAGCGGAAAAGCGTCATTCATTGTTGACCTCCGCAGAAGTGCAGCAGTACAAAAACGAGCCAATCGAACTGCGGATCGCCAGCCATTTGACACCCATCGCGCGGCCCACTTATCACCCTCAGGCAGATTGACGTAACGACAATATAGTATATACTTAAAGCGGCCCCCCCTCTCCCCCAACATGCTCGCCACATCCCTTCACCAATCCAACATGGCTCCATCTGCAACCAACGGAGGTCCCGACGGCCGTCTCAACGGCGACATTCACCGCGACTACAACGACGATCGAAACGCCTCTGCAGAGGACACTCTGTACTGCACGAGCAATGGAGTCCCCATTGCCCACCCATACGAAACACAGCGAGTTGGCGAGAATGGCCCACTTCTCCTTCAAGACTTCCACTTGATCGACCTGCTGTCTCATTTTGATCGCGAGCGCATTCCTGAGCGCGTTGTGCACGCCAAGGGCGGTGGTGCTCATGGCTACTACCAGACTACCGACCCCATGGAGGACCTTTGTGAGGCGGACCTTTTCAAGGCCGGCAAGAAATGCCCAGTCACGGTCCGGTTCTCCACCGTCGGAGGAGAGTCAGGATCACACGACTGTGCTCGTGACCCCAGAGGATTCTCTGTAAAGTTCCGTACTGAAGAAGGAAATTGGGACATGGTGGCAAATAACACCCCAGTATTCTTTCTGCGCGACCCTGCCAAGTTCCCACACTTCATCCACACACAGAAGCGTGATCCTTCGACTCATCTGACACATGCCGACGACTCAACCATGTTCTGGGACTACCTTTCCCAAAATCCTGAGTCTATCCACCAAGTCATGATCCTCATGGGCGACCGAGGTATTCCCGATGGGTGGCGGAAGATGCACGGCTATGCTGGACATACTCTCAAGCTCGTTAACAAGAGTGGTGACTGGGTCTACGGTCAAATGCATATGAAGAGTAAGCAGGGTACCGGCTTTATCACACAGGCCGACTCTGCAAACTACTCTCCGGATTACGCGCAGAAGGATCTGTACGATGCCATTGAGAAGGGCGACTACCCAGGTTGGGATGTCTGCTGGCAGACGATGACACCTAAGCAGGCCGAGGACCTTTGGGAGAACGAGAAGATCAATGTCTTCGACCTCACTCATGTCTGGCCACACGACAAGTTCCCACTCCGCAAGGTCGGCGAGTTCCATCTCAATGAGAATGTCAAGAACTACTTTGCGGAAATTGAGCAAATTGCTTTCAACCCAGCACATTTGCCACCTGGTATCGAGCCAAGCGCCGACCCGGTATTGCAATCCCGCTTGTTCTCCTACCCAGACACACATCGTCACCGCATTGGCGTCAACTACCAGCAACTGCCGGTCAACGCGCCGCGCGTTCCATACAGGATCGCCAATTTCCAGCGCGACGGCAACATGGCATTCTACAACCAAGGTTCACGACCCGCATATCTGAGCTCCATCCAGCCAGTGGCGTTCCGCGAGCGTACCGTTGATCTCGATAAGACCCACGGCCACTTCACAGGCAACGCAGTTACCTTCCTCTCAGAGATCCGACCCGAGGATTTCAACGCGCCTCGCGCACTCTGGCAGAAAGTCTTTGACGACGACGCCAAAGCCCGCTTTGTCGAGAACGTTTCTGGCCACATGGGAAATTGCCACAAAGAGGAAATCATCAAGCGACAACTTGCCATCTTCCGCGAAGTTTCGCCAGATCTGGCCGAGCGCCTCGAGAAGGCTACTGGTGTCAAAGGCTACGAGGGTATCGCGGGTCTTTCGTTCAACGGCACACACAACGGCATGGCCAATTCGTCGAAGAATAGAGCTGCCAATGGGATGTCGGACAAGACCGTGTCTCTTGCAAACAACGGCGGTCCCACAGCCGGCACTCACCAGAAGATTACCGCCTAGATATATGTCGAGGTAGAGAGTGAGAGAGAGTGTGTGTGTTAGTGTGTGTGGTACGACACAATAATGAGACATGGAGCGACCTTTATGTATTTCCCTCAATTTCTTCGTTCATGATTCCCCAAAATAAAATTCGTACCTTCCCAAACTTTATTTGTCCTTGGTGCGGATTTTATGCATTGTCCTGCCGTGTAGGCAATGAAGAGGAAATCGTCATACCACAGGTACTGTTGAGATGATCAAGTATCAAGTCTATATATCCCAGGTCTAAACAGGAGTCCCAGTTCTTATTGTGAGTTAGTAATCGCTCCAAGAACGACTTTTATATCACCACGCTATGCCCATGTGAACCGCTTTTTGTATCATCTATGCTCTGGCAATCAGTAGAGTGATGACCTGAGTCACCCGTGTAGCCAGCTGCACTACCTTCTCACTTCCCTGTGCACAAGCATACCTTTGCGCAATCTTGTCTGGATGCCATCTCGCAACCTCTCCCTTCAGCTTCTTTCGAAATTCGCTTCTCTCAGCAGCATGCCCTCCTGGCATATTCCGGAAGAAGTCGTTGACATCATTCTCGAATTGTAGAGTCAAGCCTTCTCGATACTGCTTCTGCAGCTCACGACCGAGGACCGGCCGTGGCAGTGTAGAAAACAGATCGTCGCCCGTACAATCATGGTCGAGCTGGAGCACTTGGAACCAATCATGCATGTATGCTGTCCAGCTTGACTGTACCGTCTCCTCGTCCGGTGCCAATCTGCCGTTGACCGCACTTGGCTGACCAAACGTTTCTGGCAGTCCTCCAACAAACGAGCGAATTCTCTCTTCGAGGTTCTCGCGCTCGCGCTCGCGTTGTCGTTGCAACCCTTCTGCTGACCGTTGCTCGCTCTCTTCCGCTGATTGAGTTGCTTTACGTAAATCTTGGTCGACGTCCCACCTTTGTTTTTTGTGCATTTGAAACTGGCCGGGCGCATGTTCGCGCTCAATCATCTCATCCAGAGACGGAAGGTTCACTTGGTAGCGCGCAGCCTTGTGAAGCTCTTCCCGGGCCGATGGTTCGGCAGGGGACGTTGGCTGATTCGTGCTATGCTCCCCCACTGGTACTGATCGTGCTCGAGCGTTTCCTTTGGCGATATCCATATCATCCATGTGAGCTTCCGGATCACTACGAGATCTCAGTCTCTTTCGCTCCGATTGGGGCTCCAAAGTACAGTCCCCCAGCAGTGCATCACGAAGTGCTTGAACCTCTTCGTCAAGCTGGAACATTGCCAGCTCACTGTGCACGTCTTGCGCGTGGGCTTGGTGCTTGTCCTTGCGTCCATCTGACGCAGAATTTCTGGAATCGGTTGCGGAGTCTTTGCGCAATGCTTTGTCGCCACCACTGTTAACAGAGCCATGTCGGGACTGTCTGCCTGATCCCGATTTGGACGACCGAGCAGTCCTAAGGCTGATCAGAGCTCGCGGTCTGGACGCCGTGGTAGCCCGGCGAGGTCTCAACTGCCTGCTTCCTTCAACTACCGTACCGCTCGTGGCAGACTCGCCATGGCCTAGCAAGAGCTGGTCGCCCCTAGCTTTGTGGGTGTGAAGCACAGCTATCGATGCCCATGCCATGGTCACACTGTTGATGTGGACAACACTGCCATGCATGCTGCAACTGAGCAGGGTCGCGGCGTCAGTCAGCGCGGCTCTCCATTCCGATGAGTCTTTGCTACCCCACGGGAGATCAAGCAACTGCTTCCATGCCTTCACTGGCTTGTCCTGCTCGATCTCTCTGTCGCATCTTACAGATCTCCCAGTCTCATCGTCCCACTCAGCGACGCAGGTGATGTCTTTCGTGTCCGCGTTGACAAGTTCGAGCACCTCCAATACGTTCCAGGGAGTAGCATCTTTGTTGGCAACATCTGACGTCCTCATGGTCTAGCAGGATCTCGTGCTGTGCACCAGTGGTTCTCCATAGCACCATATGAGCTCTCGTGGTCCGGCGAAGAAGAAAATCGGAGATTTGTGAGGGGGAAGGGCTCCTGCTTTAAGTGCATTCATGGTGCACTAGGACGTTTTGGAAGGGGCCAAGGGCATTGTTCTGATGGTCCACTGGGAAGCGCGCCGATGTCAGCGCAAATGAAAGTCTGATATGGAGCCGGAGAGGAAGTCTGGCTCTACCACCCCAAGCTTTCGCAACTTACCACGTTTCAGAATTTCATCGGTCGATTGACGTCCTCGACGAGCGCCCGCTCCTAGTGCATCACCGCAATGTTCCGGGCGTGGATGGGGTCAAACTCACGACGGACGCAGCGATGGCGTGGAGCAGAAGTAGAATTGCGCACGCCTGATGGTGCTAATGGATCCGTGGCAGAGGACTATCGGTCACTATCACATCCATGCTGCGGCCGTCTTCTCGCACAAGAGCAAGTCCAAGGTAGCAGTGGCGTCGAGCGGAGCGGAGCATATCTTGGCTATGTTGTGTCGTGTCGCTGCTGCGTCATCTCGATCCTTTGTGTGTATCGCTGCAACGTGGGAGGTGTATGTCGAGTGATTTGTGGAGTGACTTGTGGCCCGGAGTTGGTGACACTGGTGATGGTGATGGGGGAAGGAATCAATTGCCATTCTACGAGCCTTGGCGCTGAAGTGGGAGCTGTTGCGCATCCATCAGGTAGGTACATGTACCTTACACATCGTAGCGTCGCGTAGCGTAGCAGTCATCAGCCTGACACCATCGAGTTGTCATTCGCAGCAACCCACAATTATATACCTTCCAAGGAGCCAAGTGGCCAAGGCTGACATGCTGATATCTCACACAGACACACACAATGCTGTAGACCAAGGCCGCCGAAACTCCTCGCTCAATGCCCGATATATCACAGCCAGTCCTGTCCTGTTCACCTCGGTGGCCTCCATGTACACCTTCGCCAGCCAAAGTATAACAGACGGAAACATCGCGCGCGAATCTATGCTTCAGCCATTATATCCATCCTCCCTGTACAAATTCTCTTCCTACAAGCTCTAATTGCCCTGCTTCGCTCGTTCTCCTCCGCTCCAGCACCCAGCGCGGTCTACCACTACCCTCCGAGTCGGGCTCTTGAACATAGGTGATGCTATCTGCTGCAGACCCGCTCCTCGAGTGTGAGCTTTTCGGGCTGGTCGGACTCATCATTCTTGGCGGTGCCTTCTTGGCCGTGACAGGCTCTGTCATGCTATTCGTGTTCTTCTTCGGCGTGGCGTCAATGTCCAGGGCAAAAGAATTCCCATTGCTGGACGTGGCAGACTGCGGACTGTCGTGAAAACTGAATCCTGCTTCCGTCGGCAGAGGCTTCGCGCCTGAAGGGATGCTGGCATCGCCACTGCCGTTATTGTAGCCATACTGCCCAGAATAGTTGCCGACGTATTCTGGCCCCGTACTGTTCCCGACATTTGTATCTATTGTCGGACTCAGCAGGCTGATAGAATGCTGACTCGAGCGATTCGAGTTGCTTTTGTCACTCCTCCTGCTACCACCAAAAGCCTGTGCTCTCAGCCTTCTCAATTCGTCAAACGAGATGACGTCGTGCTCTACTAGCGGAGTAATAGGCAACCGGGACAGTGCTGGTGAGTTATTTCCATACCCACCAGCGCTTGGTAGCCCAAAGCCTGGCATGCCAGCCACAAAACTGTTGCGCGTACTGAACTCAGACCGTTCGGTAATGGGCGTAAGATTGGGCTCCCTTGAGCTCTTGTTTCTTTGCAACCCATCATCGCCATCCGGTCCAAAGAAACCACCATTGACTGCTTGAGCCTCAAGCGAATTGGCTCTAGGACGACCATAGAACTCAAATTCTTGTCCATAGAAGCCTTCGTCGTCGCTGGCCAGCACCTCGGCGTTTGCCGCAGCTACCAGATCATCGTCCTCGTCATCGTACCCGCCAAAGTCACTGATGGCAGACTGATCAAACCCAAAATCAAAGCTCATCTTGCGAGGACTATATCCTATGGGTTGCGACAGGTGGCTCAGCCGAGTATCGCTGCGATCCACTCCGCTTTTGCCATTGCTGAAAGGCATGAGAATCTCGCCACCATCTTCGTTCTGCGAGTACATACTCGCGTCGTCTCGCAAGCTGTGCGTATCGACAGCGAGGTGAGTCACAGGGTGGTCAGGCTTGTTTACCGAACTTGCGACTGTCGAAGCAACACTAGGCTGACGAAAAAATCGACCTTCGCTCGCTGCTCGATTGGCGGCATCTGCCAGTGCCGCATGGTACTTTTGCAGGCTGTTTTGCATGCGCAAAAGGGCTTCCGGATTGCCTTCGGACACTGGAACAGGCGGCGCTTTATCACTTAAGCCCAACCTTTTGGCATCCTCAGACGGGTTTCGCTGCGGAATGTACTTCTGATCAACAGGTGCCTGTATCGGCAAGTCTTCTAGCATCAGTTGTGAATTTCTCGCGAGCGCTTTGCTGGCATTAGGCACTGCGAATGATGGGTATGGACCGTCACTGCCAATGCTTTCCAGTGACAACATGCTGTTCTTTTGCCGGTGGCCGTATCCTTGGGGACCGTTAAAGCTAGCGTTGGGCCTATACAAGAAATTGTCGTCGTCGAAAGCGTTCTCGTCAAAGCTATTCGTGGATGGAATGGCGTTATCGAAGTCTTCACCAAAGTTGCCATCATCGAAGTACATGTCGTCTTGGCCATCGTAGTAACTCGTCTTCCCGTCATTTGTTTTGCTTTCCGACAACTCCTTGGCAGGAGAATTGCCGATGAAATCCTTACCCGCAGCTGGCGGCATTGTGTTGGCATCACTACTGCTTGTGGGGCTCGATGCATTGATAAACCGGCTTTGCTCTTTGTGCGAACTAGTGGCAATACTTGGGCTGCCAAAGCGTTGTTGTGTGGTTTCAGGAGCAGGACTACTCGTCGCGTTAGATGCCTTCTGGGGATACATTGATGGAGAGGAGACCGAGACTGTTTGCCTGCCATGTAGATCTGTTAATACACCACTCTGGCTGTCACGATCGGTGCTCGGGATCGCCTTTTCGTTTGACTCCTGTGTGGCATTCACAATGTGGCTCATGGAGCTCCGCTCTTCTTCTGGCGGGGAATTAGGATTAGAAACGTGGTGAGATTGACCTTCAGAGTAGCTCGCGTCCGCGACAGTCGAGCCCAGAGGCATGCTGGTCAGCGACGGTCCAAAGTCGAACCCGGTGAAGTTGCTCAAGCCGAGACCAGATGCATTCGGCGGCGGTAAGCTAGTCTTGCGCGTCTTGCTCGAAGGACTGCCAATGCGCTGCAGGTCGCTCTCGCCTTTACTTATACGTGGCCCACCACTACCGCAATCGTACTGCCCTTTACCAGGCGAGATAGGGTGCGCTACGCGAGTGGAGTATTCGAAACCTATATCGTTGGCCGTGGGCAGATGGTGGAGGGCGTCCACTTCAGAGCTCTTTCGATCGGCTCTATTGCTGGGCAAGCTGAACCTATCGGCAAGCGCTGAATTATCTCTTTGCAAACCTCCCTGGTTCGCGACCTCGGTCGAGGAGGTCTTCCAACGATTCGTGCTCTTCGATGGCTCCGGATCGTCTTGGGTACTAGCAAGCTTTGGAGTGCTTTGAGAGGACAGCGTTTGCATATCAAGACCATTCGCGCGTGACTTGTCATTGTCAACAGTGGGCTGACTCTGTCCACTGACGACCTTCGATGCTTCGTGCACCTGCTCCAAGGGGTCGACCAGCTCAGAGCTCGGCGTTTCCCCCGGGGTGCTAAAGCTGAAGCCGCTGACTGCACGATTCCGTTCGCTATTGCCACTGTCTCGATGTGGTAGCATTGGCTTTGTTGACGGTGTTGTGGCTAGAAAGCCTTGGGCTTGACCGGGAATGCCCAAGTTCGGGGGTTGTGGACGCGAATATCGTTGACTGTCTCTGTCGAGGACGCCCAAGTAGTCCTGTGCGTAGCTAGCATTTGGTCCGGAAGCTCCATTGGTAAGGGTCATTCGTGACACGCGACTCTGCGCAGCAGCCGGATAGTAGGAGTCTCGCATGTACGAATCGATTGTGCTGTCCCGCCAATAGCCATCAGGTGCATCTGTCGCCATTGAGTTGTGACGAGAGCTGCCACCCATCGCAGAGTGGGCGCGGAATGCTGGATGTTCTGCATATGGTAGGTCCTGCTCAGGTGTGATCTGTGGAACTTCATCGTCGTACAACGAGTCGCCATCGCTGTCGGGTTGTTGCAAAGCTTGACGAGCTTGCTGAAGATATAACGAGCTCTGTGACGTGCCTGCATTAGGGATGCTGCCCAGCTTCGATTGAGGGTGCAGCATCGGTTGTGGTTGCTCAGAAGACGATGCTTGCATTTCGAGCTCGTCCATGTCGTCCATTGCGTCCTCATCGAAGTAGTTATCGTCGTCCTCATCAGGACTTGTGGCCCGCGCAGACGGATCGGTGATCTCCTGAGACACAATCTTGCGATGTTTCTCTTCGAGCGCTTGTTCTTGAGCGGCACTCTCGCCACCAAATTGGAATGAGAATCTGCTTGCATTACTGGCGTTCTTCTTAGGTACGGCTGCACTTCTCCGTGAGTGCCCAGCAGCAGACGCTCTCTTCTCGACCATTTTGGGCTGCACTTGTTGTGTGTGAAATGTAGTTGCATCCTGCATCAATTTTGGTGTCTGTTCAGGAGACGAGAAGTCTGTCGTCCCGTCTAGTATAGACTGTGTTGAGGGAGATCCAGTATTGGCTTCCGATGTCAACACTCCCGATGTCTCGGGCGCCCCTGGACTGCGGGAGGTCCTTATTGAGACACCACGCGCAAGGTATTGTGGTTCCTGCACGTGAGATATACTGGTAGTAGCCTCAACAGCAAAATTGTCCACCGAACCCTCCGTAATTGTGTTGATCTGTGGAGGAGCGAGCACGACTGAATACGGCCGCGATGTCTTCTCTGTTGCAGGTTTACGCCAGCTGTCAGGAGGTGATAACTTGCTGGCGTTTGAGTCAGCCAAGGCGGTATTCAGATGCGAGACTGGTCGAGATGCATTAGGGCTTGTTGCACCTGCAGAAATGGGACTGATGGCAACATGTCCACTACTGCGAGCAGTGACTGGGCTAATCTCGCCACCATCGCTCAGTGGGGAGCTATGTCCTTTATGACTCGAAGGGTCACTCGAATGCTTGGAATCTTCGTCCTGGAAGTAGCTTGCTTGCACAGGGTCGAGCATCTGGCTACGGCGAGCAAATGGAGGTAATATCGCACTTTCTTGCGAATGTGCTGTTGCGGTGGAGTGCTTTGAGGCCCGCTGCAAGAATTCCTTATTCTCTAAATTTTCCGCATGTATGGAGCTTACTCGTTTCGATGATTCGGGGTTCTCGTCCAGATTCTCTACAAAGACAGGAGTGTGCGTACTTCGACGTTGGCCGTCCCTTGGACTCCTGTTTCCACGATTGACCAGAGACGCATGTCGTGGTGGAAAGCTTGGCGACGAGGGATGTGCATTGCCGACGCTTTGCTGTACAGTGGGCGGCAGAGGGATGTCATTTTCGTCAAATGTATGGCGCTTCTCCCTCGGTGCGCTAAAGTCATGCACAAGCTTGCCTTTGATTCTTGGATCAAAGTCTGGCGGCGGGATCTTGACGCCAGACGCCAGAACATCCTTTTGCCTCGCGAGCGCTTGAGCTTGAGCTTCACGATCGGCCCTTTCCGCCTCCACAGCATCGGGATCCTGAGAGCTTCGCCGCCGCTGGAGGAGCAGCATGGGATTGAGCAGACGGCCTTTCTTTTTGGGTATTGTCGATTTTCGCGAGTCCGATTTGGATCGTGGCTTGGAGCTCGTGTGGTGGGTTGGGACGATGACACCCGCAACACTGGAAGTCACTCCCAATGTCTTGGGGCGCGTTTTGACGTGTTGCGGCAAAGGGTACGAGTCTGCTGTCGCGCCATATGGCATTCCTATCGTCGTCGACGCGCCAGGAGATACGGCCGTCCTGCTGGAGCGAGCCGTGGATCCGCTGTACTTTGACCTTTGGACGAGGTCCTGGAGACTGGTTTGTGGCACGATGGCTCTCTTGCTATAGATCGGAGTCGGACCTCGTGAGACTGACGCGGTCGTACTCCCATTGGCGCCTGGGAGGTTGGGCGAGCTATGGAATCCTTGTAGCGTCGCGAACGGCTTCGGAGGCTGACTACTGTATGGCTTGTCTCGGCTGTCAATGAAGGATCGATTCATAGACGGCAGCGTTGGCGACGGCATCTGGGGCAAGACGGGTGTATCTGAGCGCATTGGGAAGAGTGAGGCCTCCATCTTCGTACCACTGATGGTATTATCACTGTGACTGCCATGTGCGGTTTTGGGCCTCTCGTCCTGCGTGCGAGACATAGGTGTGTCAGGAAGCGGCATGGGCGCGAGATCGTCGAAGGCAAAGTTTGTGCTCAAACGATGGCTCATGACAGACTGCTTCCTCACCAACAATGTCTTTCCTTCTCCCGCACCGTCAACAGCCTCGCGGCCTATGCTATCTCCAGGCTGCCGACACGCCTCGTGGGACTCTCGGGACGTGATGCGCGTCGCGCTATTGCTATTACTCGGCGCCGGCCATCCATCGCTATGCTGCCGCGCAGATGAGGTTGCAGTGTCGGGAGTGACGGGCGAGAATGGCGACGGGGGCAGCTCGAAGTCGAAGGTCATCTGCAGGGGCGAGATGGGTCCTGGGTCGTAGACGTGGCTGCTGGCGGTCGTGGCAGCGATGGATGTCGAGTTGGGGCTCGCCCGGTGATGCGGACGGCGCGCCTTGTCGAACATCCCACGCGAAGGGGTGGCAATAATGCATACACAGTACACACACCGTGGTACAGCAGATTAACTTCTGCCGCCTGCAGCATGCGAGCCAGGATGCTCTGTTCAGAAGTGCGGGAACCGTATAGACAAATTTCTGGCCTGTGCTTCCACGGTCCCTCGCTCCTGCTGCTGCTGCTGTACATGTGCTCTATCGCCCGTAAGACGAAAGGGACCTATACCGAGGCATCCCACCAGGAGGTAGAGATACAGTAGCACCTACTCACACTTTGATCTACCGCCTGTACCGTACGCGTCCTGTCCTGTCGTGGAGAGTCGTTGGGTGACGGCGACACAGCATGGGACAAGAATAGAATCACTGGCAGGTAATGGTTCTACTAGTGGGAGGATGCGCGCAGAAAGGCTGAAGAAGAAGAAGAAGAAGGAGAAGGAGAAGCAGAAGAAGAAGTGCGGGTGTCGATCATATCCATATTGCAATTAAACTTCACTTGACGGATATCCATCATGCGCACCATGCTATTCTTGTTTCAGCAGGATGAGGGTCTTAATATGCATGTAGAGTTCTGGTAGAATAGGCAGTGGTACTGGTAATTCTGGTACTCTGAGCTTCTCCCGCGGGCCAAACATACCCTACGTGATATTGCATGTGTGTATTGATGTAATCAGGATGGCGCCGACAGTGATAGAACTCAGGGAACCAACTGCCACAGGAAAAACAGAAAAAGCACATGACACATGTCGTTCTCCGAATGCGCTCGTCAACTTGTCCCAAAACAGCAAGTGGGCTGTTATTATTTAGTGATGAGCGATGACGGAGGTATTGGTTTTGTGGTTTCTGCCCACGAAGTACCTTACATCATCATGTACATGTAAGTTCTACATGTACCCACCTACATGTATACATACACCCGCGCCCGCGCCCGCCGTAGAGATATGAGTATGTCCCTTGTCTCCCTCTTACCAGGCTTACCTGCAGCAGGCCACTGACAAGATGGCTCCCAACCAGGTGCATCTTCCTAATGGCCAGACACTGAATGTCACGCCCGTGTTTGGCGGGCTGTACTTCCGGTCCAACGACTTGAGCCACCACCACAATGTCTTCCCGCCCGGCTGGACCATCATCCTGAACAGCGAGGACGATGCCGACGACGACGACGCCGACGAGCACGAGCACGAGCACGAGCCGGAGCGAGGTGCGGAGGGCACTGCCCGCCCCGATGCGACTTCACGGGCAGAGACAGAGTCGAGAAAGCAAGGCATCCATCGTTTCAGGCGGCCGAGCCTCAAGAATGACCACCTGTACATATCGTCCATCTCCAATCCCGCCTCGAGTGAGTTCCGCCCGCCGACAAGCCCCACGCGGCAGATTGCCATGATGCTGTGGGCCACCTTGTATTGGTACTTCCATCAGAAAGAGCCGGAGCCACAGCTGCGGACGTCTGCCTCGCACGCGACCCCCGACGCGGGCAAGCCTCAGGGCGAATGGAGGATCTATATCAACAAGGAAGGCATCTTCAAGAGCAAGCACGTCTTGCCCAAGCTGGAGCGAATGGGCTTGATCGCTTCAGAGGATTCGTCGGTAGGCCTGGACCCCATGGACGGGCTCAGCACCTTGACGGAGAGCTGGAACAGGATGTTCGTCTCGAGAAGGACGTTTTGGCAGATCGATCCTCGGATTTATCTCTTCACCTTGACTCCTTTGCAAACTAGCTATCCCGCAATCAGCCCCACTGGCAGCCGGACTTCCAGCCCAAACCGAAACAGCAAGACACATGATACCGATGGAGGCAGTAATCTGCGAGAGGCCGCAGCTTCACAATCCACTGGAATGAGTCGTGCCGGACCTCCAGGCCCCTTTCACTCTGCGTCACATCTACCAACATACTACCCTCCTCCGCCAGTTCAATACGGCTTCACGAACAATTACAGGCATCCCATACGTCCCAAGCCCCCTCGACAAGGCGAAACCTTCTACATTCGCTATATTCCCAGCCTGGGGCAATACCTCACATTCCGAGTCGCCTCACTGAGCAAACGCCCTGTCACATATTCGGGTCCATCTTCAAATGTAGCTCCCGACGCATCGTTAACAACAGGGAATGATCATCTGCGCCGCAATGCCTCTCACTCGGATTCACTCGCACCCACAGCCGCTGCCATCGCCGAGCCCGAACCCGAAGCTCGCGAAACAACAAACATGACCGATGTCGAACTGCTTCACAAGTGGATGAATGATCCTCGTGTATCTCAGAGCTGGGGTGAACAAGGTCCTCAACATCACCAGGAAGAGTTCTTGAAAAGTGGTCTACTCTCTAAACACTCCATTCCCGTGATCGGATGTTTCGATGGGAAACCTTTCGGATACTTTGAGATCTACTGGGTGAAAGAAGACAAACTGGCAGGCTACGTTGGTGGAGCAGTAGATGATTTTGATCGTGGCCTACACGTACTTGTAGGGGAGCAAGAGTTCAGAGGTCCACACCGATTCAAAGTGTGGATGAGCGCTTTGGTACACTGCTGTTTCATAGCCGATTCGAGGACAAATGTTGTGATGATGGAGCCAAGAGTGGATAATGAAAAGTGAGTACCGTACCCAGCACCACCATGCGCTTAGGAAGGCGGCGGCGGCGGCACGTGGGCAGTGATCGAGGGTATGCTAGCTGACATGACGCACAGGATCAAGAAGTATTGCGAAGAAGTAGGGTTCTACAAAGAGCGAGAAATCTCATTTCCGCACAAGCAGAGTAATTTGCTCAAGATTCGGAGGGAAGCATGGCAAGCCCCTGCGATATGACGCTAGAGACGAGAACAGCGATGGAATCACCCACGACAGCAGAAACGACATACCATATGTGTTTGTGGAGACAGCGAGGACTAATCTGGCACCAAGACTGGAAACGACAGAACTCAAATCAAATTCAATGGTATCTTGCACTACTGGGCCCAAAATGAAACACCACTTAGCAAGCTGCACCCTCTTCCTTGTCATCTGTCCCAGCATATCGACGGCTCATGCCATCATCCCTCATGCCTTCATCTCGAGCACCAAAAAAATAGGAAAGCATTATGCTACAAGGTCCGCAAGATACTGCTTACCCACTGCCGTCGCGAGCACTTGCTGAGTTTCGTTCTGACACACCACGCAAAAACACACTCAAACACACCCACATACCGGCCCGAGTGGTTAAACACCCAGTCAGACCATCCACTCCCATACCTTACCCTTCATTATACATCCAGCCTCGGGTTTCCAAAAGACTGCGAACGAGCACCATCACTACTCCTCTCAGACCCAAGCCCCTAACTCGGCCTCCTGACCGATCGAATCTCCACCAACTCATCCTCGCTGCTATCGTCATCGTCATCGATACCACCATCTCCAAACCCACTGGGAGGATCGGCAAAAGGACCTCCTTGCGCCGCAGCTTCCAAGACGAGTTTCCTCTCTAGTCTATCCGGCAGATCATCCGGTAAATCGCTGATTTCCAGATCCTCAGAAGAAGAAGTATCCCCATCGTCCAAAGGTCTTCGCACCGCGGCTTCCGTCGTATTCGGTCTTCGAATGGGTTGTCGACGACGGAGTTCACTGGGGCTCTCATCCTCGTATTCGCCGCCTTCTCGCGTCAAAGTGTGGTCTCGGCCGGCTTCGTCTTCGTCGAGACTGGAATCGTCATCATCATCGTCATTATCATCATCGTCATCATCGTTGTCCGAATCATCACTACTGCTGAATAGTCCGGAGAATTTACTACGACTTCCTCGGGAAATTTGGCTGGCGCCGGAAAGCGTTCTCAGGCCAGTGATTTGCAGACCCTCTGCATCTTGCGCCTTTCTGATATTGGACAGTTCCGGAAATTCTTCGGGCAATTCGGAAGCGACTTCGAGGGCTGATGCATCGGCCGCATCAGGATCGTCATTCAATGTTTTGTCCTGATTTCGTTGTGCTAGTCGAGCAGCAAGTGTTCTTCGCGCCCTCGAAGGCGGAATATTGAGAGGCTGAACCGCACCGCTTGCATCTACGTTCGAATCTGGAGATGTATGTTCCTACTCAGAGCAAGAGTGTTAGCAAGTATTGTTTAGAAAGGCTTGCACCAAAACAACTCTCAAGACTTGCATGTGTAATGTTGTGTTTGGAGGACGGGATAGTGCTGGGGTTGTGCAATGTGGAATGATCAAAGGCAGAAAGCAAAGTTCGGCAACACAAATGGCACCCAAGATTAGGCAAAACAGCAAAGCCGCTGACCACCCTGCAGTACTACAGTATAACGATCATGGATAGGGAACAGAAGCGAAGCTAGTGCTGTTGCGTGACCCTGGTTCTCAAAATCGCCAAACCTGTACGAAGGAACGGACCGCGGACGTCAATTTGAACCCAAAACAGCCATCATGTCAAAGCGAAAAGTACGTCGAGAGTCCGAGCTCCTGTACTGTACATGTACTCGAAGATGGTGTCGCTGTCGAAGCATTGGGTGAACTGGTGTGGAACAGGTTGCGAAGGTGTGTGCGTGTGTTGTAGAAGTCGTACAGCCTTTTCTGTTGTGGTACACCAGCCATCCAGCCATTCATCTTCTCCGTCCATTTACTAGGCCGATACTCTTGTACCATTATCGTAGGGTGCTGCGAGCATGCGATGGGGGGTGTGCAGATGAAGCGGTCGCGATGGAGGGGTTATCGGTAGTCCATGTCAACATCAAACGAAAGTTCACCGACCTGTTCATCCTCCGAGAAAGCCCTTTGTCTTTCTCTTTCGCGTGCTATTGCCTCGTCTTCCATCTCTTCGTCATCGTCGCCGTCGCCAAAGCCCGACAGCATAGTCCCGGAGTCGATCTCAAAGCTTTGGCCAACTGTTCCCTCCTGCAGAGCGAGACTATCCTCAGGAGTCATGTTGTTATTACCACCAAGACCCGCGCTAGCGAGCGTGCTGTGTGTGTTTGACGTAAAGCCGCCAGACATCCCACTTGCGCCCATGGCTCGAACTCCAATCGCGTTCTCTGGCCGTACGCCGCCAAGAACGGCGTTGTCCTTGTCTCGAGTTTCGGCAAGAGTGCCTTCCACATATGTGATCCATGCCTCGCGACTAACACGCTCCACGATCGCTGGTTCCAGTGTGTCCGGAGGATATTTGTTGCCAAACTTGCAGACCTCTTCTGCAATTAGTGTCAAGTGGCCCATGTAGCCCAATCGCATGCCTTTATGCTTCTGCGACTCGTCCGACTTGGCCTGGCCGTCTAGAATTCTATCTGTGATGTCTTTGCCTGAAGCAAGACCGATCTCCTCGGGAGTCTTGCCATCTGGTCCATGCGCTGGAGTGAAAAGGTCAAATGCCAATGTTCGATTGTAACCGCGATCCAGCGTGCCGTTGAAGACTTGTTGTACAACGTCGTATACCACATTATGCAGGAAATTGTTCCACGGGAAGCGGAAAAAGAAGTCCTGCAACGCACGAGTAAGCATACTGAACAGACACGAATGAAGGTCAGCTGAATGGAAAGCCTTATCGCACTTACAAGAATAGTGGGCACAACCTGGTGCTCCACGAATCGAAGTTTGAGTAGGTCGCCCACAACAGGTGTTCCGTCCAACTCAGTGTCATAAGGCGCCCTTTCGCCGTTGGATAGTGTGCTCGGGTCTCGAGCATGCAGAGTTGCTGTACTTTGCTCGATATCTTGCGAGCTTTCACTGCCGGCAGATGTGGTCTCGTCATGAGGGGTCGTGGGTGTCTTCTTGGCAAAGAGAGGTGCAGGCTTATCGACAGAGCGTGCTAATTCTCGCTCGAGTTCTGATGGACCATCATCTGGTTGTATATTTAGCGGGTGGTCGGATAAGGACTGCTGATACAGTCCTAGTGAGTTCTGCTTACCCTCTTCCATCGGCTCCTCGCCGAATTCAGACATCACTGTATCCTCATCAACATCAAGCTTGTCGAGTCGATCAGTCGCTTCCGCGGTCGTCGGTGAGTCAACAGCATGCGCAGGGGGAGGATCGAAATGTAGTAAGTTTTGTTTCGTAGGCGATGCGGCATTCTTCTTTGGCGACAGGGGTTGTGGAAGCGCACTTGGGCTAATTGGAGACTGTGGCGACTTGTTCTGAGGGTCAGTAGGGTCTCGTTTCTCGACTTTCTCCAGCCTTGGTAAACTTCCATGCGTCGTGTCGTCGATCTTCTCGCTCAAGTCGTCGTCAAAGGTGACCTCGTCTGGAAAATCTTCTGAAGGCTTGTTCACCTTCTCGAATCCATCCTCGTCTGAAACATTCTGTACCTCCAGTCTTCGGATGTCTTCCGGCTTCTCGCTTAGCTCATCGTCGTCACTGGGGCGCTGCGCATGATGAAAGCCTTGAGAATCAACACTGCTACCAAACTCATCATGGGAAATGTCGGGCGTGGGACTCTGCCGTGCCCGAGGTGTGGCAAGCTTGCCCTCAGCCTTGAGCCTCTCGCGTTCCGCATCCCGCTTGGAAACTTCTTCATCTGCGCCGCGCTCGTTCAGCAAACCCATATTACTGCAGTGAAGCAGCTCAGCCATGAGTTCACACGTCTTGAATCGATCGAAACCTAAAGGCTGAATCTTTCGTCCAAATGCTGCTTTCAGTTCTGGCTTCTGCGCATCGGGGGATCTGATCAAGTGCATAAAATCGGGTACATGTGTCGCGAACTTGCGGAGGAGCGTGCCCAGGTAGATGGGATCTGACGTTTTTGGTTCCGGCCCAACTTGATTGTCAAGATCGTAGTCCGAGTTGTTCTTTCGGATGACTTCGATGACGATGCCGACTCCCACTGTTAGCGGATTTCCACCTTTTAGCATGCCATCGATAAGCGACTGTATGCAAGGCTCCGAGACCAGTTGTCGCGTCAGCTCGTTCGGGCCAATCACCGACTGGTCTTGCGTGGTGGCATTGGCAGAAATGGTAATGATTGCCTTGAGAAAGTCCCCAGCCGAGGTTTGCGTTGCTCCGCTATGTTGATCCGACAGATATTCCAGCAATTGCGGGATGAGGTTCTGTTGTTGAAGCCAATCTACGATGCCCTGCCCACCCTCGTGCTTCTCCAGTGAGATGATCTTCAACAATAGATCCATAATCATGGGACAGTCCACATGCTGTAGCATTGCTGGCACGATCCCGTCAAGGTTTTTGAAGAATTCCAGCATATCCTCTGTCTTCTTGTCGAGCAGCGCTTCGTTGACCTTGGTGAAGTAGCCAGCCTGGAGCGCATCGAGAGGTGCAGGTCGCTGTACATATTGCCAAAAGTCGCGCAAATTCTCTCTTTGCTCGAGCAGAGCCTCGCTGATAGACCAGACCTCTGAGGAAAGCACTTCGCATGCTACGTATGCATATTTCTTGCGCTGGGCTTCGTTCTTCTCCTGCTCAGTCTCGCGGTCCGGGAAGTTCTTATTCGCAGATTTGGACCTTGCACGGCTTTTGCCCTTGAAGAAGGAGATGCCGCTGCTCCTCTCGTCTTCGCCTGGAGACTTGGGAGTTCCCGGCGCAGCATCCTTCTGCTCGCTGCCTGCGTCTGCGGCTGCGGCGGCCGCCGCTGCTATCTCCTCCTCGGGCTTCGGCTCAGCAGTGACATAGGTCAGGAGCTTCTTCAAGTGATCCTCTTCGCGCAGGAACTCAATGAGCTTGCTGTTCTGCTGCTTGAGTTCCTGAATCAGATCGCTCTCGTCCAGCAGTTCCTCGAGAGTGACATCCTGCTTGTCGAGGATGGTGTTGATGGTGCTCACGTTGGCATATCCGCCAAAGCGCCAAAACATGGTCGCAGGCTGTGAGACGCCGTGCTGGCGGCGGAGCGCGACGAGGTCGTTGGTACGATGGCGGCGGAGGTGACGTATAGGGCGGAGCCTTCAAGGACGTGGGCGGCGGATGTCATGCGTTAGGTACTGCAGGGAGATGGGAAGGGGCTCGGCGCTGGGCAGACCTGCTTTTTCCAGATGAGGCAGTGAGTATGAGTGTAA
Organism: Mycosphaerella sp. Ston1; assembly: GCA_000504405.2. Lineage (NCBI taxonomy): Eukaryota > Fungi > Ascomycota > Dothideomycetes > Mycosphaerellales > Mycosphaerellaceae > Mycosphaerella > Mycosphaerella sp. Ston1. The sequence goes on along the minus strand of AWYF02000428.1, from coordinate 15,864 downwards.
GCAGTTGTTATGGCAAGGCCAATGCGTTGCGCGACGGAGCCAGACAGACAGTTCCAGTCCGAGTCAGTGGGGTTTGCCCGGTAGTAGTAGAACTAAGGTAAGAATGCAGGTTATCGTCTGTGCCTGATGATGATGATGATGTGGTCCGGCTTCCAGATTGGGACATTATTTGGAGTCGGAACGAACGAGGGTGGTCGCGTGCGTGGCTGCGTGCGTGCTAGTCTCGTAGAACTACCTAGTATAAGAGCCTACAAGGTATCTTCTATAGTATTTCCGTTCTAGTGAACACCTGACCAATACATATCTTTTGCATGGGACTACTGATGGAGGGACTCGTTTTCAAATACAGTACATGTGTTCGTGGGTCCTGACTGCATGTGCTTGGTACTTGTACCTACCATGTGTTGTACGTACATGAGTCTCTCGTCTCTATGTACCTATAAGGATGTCCTCCATTCCCTGAGCAGAAGTACCTGGTTCTCAAATTGTTCGTCTCCATCTGCCCTTCTGCCAACGCGGATATCACATCGCTTGACCTTTCGCACTGTCGCCATGCCGCTGTCTCCTCCTCATTTCTGCTACTGCGGTAGCAGAACAATGGCTGATGACATGGCAAGGTCAAGCGCTGCCGGCAGACGATTGTGGGACCCCGCCTGACGAAGGATGGATGCATCGGCATGTCGCCATGCAGACCGGGGACATCTGCCATCATGACCGAGCGGATCCCATGATTTCTGAACATTTCACCACTGCTACTTCGTCGTATCAATACACCAAGGTTTCACAAGTTGTCCTGGCTGTCCACAACTGCCCTCACGGTGTCCTTCTATCCCGCTCTGCTGACCATTCCGCTTCATCGTTCAGAGTCGCCATTTGCGCCTCTTCATACCCTGGAGGCGGCTCGTCGGGTGGGTTCAAAGCATTGTCTGTCGCCCTGGGCGTCGGTCGTGCGGCCTCTTCCTCGCTCGCATTGATATTCCCCATCTGCACTCCACTGTCCCGCTGCTGCTGCGAGACGGGGCTCTGCGCTATAGCCATAGCTATCGGCGCAATCAGAGGACCATCACTCTGCTCCGAGTACGGCGGCAGGTCTTCGAGTGGCACTGTCGATACGTCGACTCCTCCATTGATTGCTGACCTTGATGCACTCGCTTCGCCGTTGGCGCGCTGTGTCTCAACGGCTTGTTGAAGCCGTTCCCGCATTTTCTCGTAATGTGAGTGGAAGTCGAATGCTCCGTTGTCGTTGAACTTCAGGTTCAGCTCCAGCACCCCCGTGCTTGGTATAGGTATCCCCCCAGATGGTACTGGCTGTACTAGTGCTTGCCACCCATTCGCGCCAAACCATGGCATCGTGATGTGTGTGTCGTGTAGGTTGAGTATGGGGCAGGCGAAGCTTTGAAATGTTGCTGTTGGTTTCTCTGGCAAATATATCACTCTGGTATTGGTGAGGAAGACCTGCCCACTTTTCTCTGTGAGCGAGTACGGGTGCTGCTGCTTCCCGGGATAGTTCTTTGGCGACTCGATCGATAATTGTACTCGTTTGGGTGTTGTGTGGATGAGCTTCTCGCCCGGGAGGGGGGTGAATGGCGGATTCGTATCAGGCGAGGTCATGACCCAGCTGCGAGCATAGCGGTTAATGGCTTGTCGGCGGTTGGAGGAGCGCTGCTCGGAGGCAACAGCTGTCGCTGAGGCGTGGAGCATGGTGCACGGTAGACAAGGGAAGAACTGGTTGACCTACTTGATAGACATGATGGGCGACGGAGGTTACTTTTATGCCAGTCGTCGCCGGCAGTCGACGGATCGCTCGGTGCGAAGTCTGCCTCCTGTCCAGAGAACGGATGCGAGCGACAGGTGCTTGAGAAGTGGCACAATGTTGATGCGCTCGATTAGGCAGCGCTGTAGGACGACGCGAGGCTGCAAAGGTCGGGTGCAGTGTGCTGCAAGATGCCGTGAGTGTGTGTTTGGAGAGCTGCACGCTGCACGTCGCCGTCCAGGCCAATAGAACGGTCTCGTTGCTCGTGATGCCCCCCAGTCCAGTAGTGTGCGCGATGGAGATATTGGTGCAGGTGCTGGAGGACAGTTTGCAGTAGTCGACGGGATGCCCCACTGGCCTTTCCATGGTGTCATGGTGGGGATATATGAGTTAGGCGCGATTTGCGCCAACTTGAACTCAGCTGACATACATGTAGCTCTACTTGCAATATCAATATTCATTCACATCAAATACAAGACTTCTACTGACCGGAACCGCCCTCACACTATCAAGTGCAGCGGCTGCGGACAGGACCTCTTTTCGCCAAGCACGAACTGGTGCCATTGAATTCGGGGCTTTCGATGTTCACAAAATACTGACAATGGAATAGAATTCAGGTATTCTATGTAAGGTAGTTCTAGATCACGCTGGGATCCCAGGCGGGCCTAGATCTAGCCTTCTTTGCCATCGTCCTTCAGGTACAGGCACAGGGCATACTGCAGCCAGCGCGGACCAGCTTGAGGACATGGTCATGATGGCAGTTTGATGTGAGCCTGGAGAACTGAATATCCCAGCAGCTGCAGCAGCAGCAGCAGTCTGGAATCTGGATGCCTGAGTAAAGACAGGCCACTATTTGGGAGCTGCGAGCATCGCCGATTCGTTGATACCGTCGCTGCTGTATGCCATGAGTGTAATATCAACGATGAAGGAGGGCAACGCCATTCATTCACCTCAACCATCTGGCATTTTGCAGACCGGGAAATAGACACATGTACCTTGTCTCTGAAGATGATCGACGCCAACGGGGACCGTCCGCCCGCCATAGTTCATGCAGGGGGTTTGCAACTGCATGCGCCTCAAATCCTTGCCTGCTCTCTTATGCTTTCGCCTGCCCACAACAACAGACAGCATCCATCGTACATGGTTCGTTTGTCCATCTCAGACCACTGGGAGCGTCCCATACTGACCGCATGGCGCTGACTCCAACAGGGACGAATACCTGTTGTACACACGTTTGAGATAGCGCTTAAGCCAAGTTTTGTGCGACATGCGCGTATCATATTTGTTGCAGCTTCTCTCCGAGCGTGTATATTAGTCGCGGACAGAACAGCCAAGTGAAGAAGCCGCATCGATTTGCAGTGGGTGTACGGAACGGTATAGGGCGCCGTGCTCTGCTGCATTGTAATAATATGGACGTACGCGAAATCAGCTCTCCAAGTGGACATCAGAGGTCGGATGGCGCTCTTCCGCGCGCCTCGCGACTCATGTCAACTACGAGCGACAGTAAGGTTTAGAGGTACTGGTCGTTGCTGTTACACAAGTGTGTGGACTCGGCCTGGACTCAACTCGTCTCGATATATTATTGGAGTCACGACATCCGTTTCTATAATATGGTCGCCGAGTCAAGCAGCCGGACCTGCCTCCCACTTGCGCACATCGGGGATCGACATATATTCTACATTATATGAACCAGAACGTGGGGTTTCATTGGGAATAGACTACTGTACCTCCTGGTCTGCTGCAGACGCGCATCGCCAACTCTCCAGAAGCACTCTTTAAGTGTCGTGCCGCCCTTGGATCGCAACTCACTAGGCTCTCGCAACTGCCATTGACGCATGCACTTCATCTGATATCTGATGGCGGATTACGGTCATCATGCCGGGGAACATCATCAATCTCACGCCAGAAGATGTCGCCAAGTGGCCGACCCCGAACTACACCGATCCTCAGCGACGTCGTTGGATGCCCGAGTACGCCGGTATCCTATATGGCGTTGCAACAGTGATGGTGGCCACAAGGCTGTGGCTGCGAGCAAACCAACGAGGTGGTGGACTAGGCATTGACGATGTGAGTACGGAGATGCAACACCCGAGGCGGAACATTGACAAAAGGCAGATTCTCCTCATCTGCGCCTGGCTGACTCTATCCTGGTTTACAGCCTTGAGCATTGTTGGCTCGGAGGTGTTTGACACTTCGAAGCATATGTGGGATATACCACTAACGTATGTAGAAGCGATGAGACTCCATTCACTGCCAGGCGTGAACTGACTGACCGCTCCAGGAATTACGAGAGCACTGCTTTGATCACTTGGATTGCAGAACTGGTCTTCTTGCTCTGCAGCTGCTTTCTGAAATGCAGCGTCCTCCTGTTCTACCGAAGACTTGCACAAAACGCCGTCTCGCATTTCTGGATCTGGGGCGTGAGATTCGCCATTGCTTTCACTGTAGCATATACTCTGGCCTTCATATTAACGCTCATCTTCAACTGCTCGCCCACGGAAGCATATTGGAAGTCGTTTAGCTTGACGTACACGGCCGACTTCACTTGCGCGAACACCACGGCCATCAATCTGCTGGCTGGAATCATGGCCATCTTCAGCGACTTGTACTCGATTGTCCTACCTTGCATGATGACACGGCACTTGCAGCTACCCAACACACAAAGACTCGCACTCTACATCATCTTTTGGCTCGGTCTGCTAGCTGTTGCTGCAAGCAGTGTCAGGACCTACTGGTTGTACAAGATTGGACACTCGAGCGACGTTTCGACGTGTATCTTCAATGTCTTTGTCTGGGCTCAACTCGAGTTGAGTCTGGGCATGGTGTGTACAGCACTCCCAGCACTAAGGGTCGTGTTCCGGGAATATCTCAGCCAGCCACTTTCTAAGCTTCGGCGCACTGTCAACACGAGCCGAAGCCACCGTCTATCAGACGCCGAAGTGAGCATCGTACACAGAGTAGCGACACCGGACCTGGAACAATGCCAGGTGCATGACACCCCGAAGCACACGCCCACATCATCAACAGCATCTACGTGTGACATCTCACTTTTCCAGCCAGAAGATAGTACCACGGGACGTGCGTCCTGGACGACAGACATACCATATCTCGTCAGAACACCTACAGATTACGAGTTCTTGAATCTGTATAATATGGAGAAATATCGAAAATCTGTTCACGCCAGAGACTGGAGTAAATCGAGTAGAATCGAAGTTCGGGAAAAGTCATGTGAGAGCGATCAAAGCTAAGATACCTCTTTAAGGACCTACAGTTTTAGCAAGCAAGAAACCCTTTTTTCCTTTTTTGTGGGAGGGCGTTTGATGTTAATAATGTTACTCACAATATACTGGTATACTGCACTTATATGTAGTTCTATGACTGATGACGGAAATCAAAATCAAAATCAATTCAAATCAAGTCATGGGCACAAGAAGAGACTTACAGGTAGGGTACCTTACTTAAATTCATCAAAGAGCGACACGAAAACAGGTTGCGCATCAGGTATCTTTTACCAGAGAATTTGTGCAGTTGAAAAACAAAATCCGCGGTATGAGCTTCTCGCCAAGTGTTGATATGTTCAAGGCTGGTCACACACAGGATTGCAAATACAGGCACAGAACACCATTTACAAAGGTGAGTAACACTGGTACTAAAGTGCTCAATTTGAGAAAAAAAAACGATGCAAGATTGCAATCTTGGGCTAGAAAGCTCGAAGATGGTGGAATGATAGTATTACAGAGAGATACCTATGAGGTTTTAGGTGGGCATCAACATCAAGGTGAGAGGACACCTTTTTATTCTATTCTATCCCAGAGATGCCGAAGCAAAGCCTACGTTGTGGTCACCGTAATAACTCGGCGCGGCGTCATGTGGCATGGCATCACCAGAGGATGTTGTTGTCGATATTGCCTGCTCGTAGGACGGGACCTGTCCTAGGTCAGCTGTATATCCATGGCTTGCTTCTTGATACGAGGGTAAGCCATCTGGAGCTTCCGCAGTCCCTACTCTCGTTGTCTCGCATTCCACGGGCGGGTGTATGGTCAGAGGCACGTCGCGGCTTGTTCTCATTTTCTGTACGCCAACAGAGAATTGGACGGCGATTCGCAGCTTGTAGGTCCTGGTGATGTTGCGGAAGTGGAATGTGCTCGGCACCCAGCTGAGCTGGCCGATATTGATGGGCTTGGTCCAGCCATGCTCTTCCGAGAAAGGTTTTGCAGATGAGAAATTAGCTTCTTTGGTTTTGATGACTTCTATCACCGCAGGCTGTAGACCAGTCGTATGTGCAATCAGTGTAATCGTACAACAGTCTAGGAAAATATTCGGTGCGGTTTCCAAGGTACTTGATTCGTGCGGTATGATGCTTATGGCGAATGATAATTGTCTTCCGACGTATGCATGCTTGGGAATACCAATAAGCTCTGCCTCAAAAACGAATTTGGGCAGTTCAGCGGGCTTCAAGAATGCCTTGGTCTTGTTCCTGGCCCCATGAGGCTGCTCAGAGGATGGTCGCAGAGCTTCGTTCTGAGCAGTGAAAGTCTGCGAAAGCCCGCTAGTCAAGCTCTGGTCGCCAGTAGCAATCGACATAGGAATCTTCGGTTGGTCGTACAATACGCTGGTCCCACCCTGCTGATTCGCATCTACAATCTCCACGTCGATGCCCGGCATACGAACATGTGCATCAATCGTGTAATCCACACTGATCGCCGCCTTTCTGGTAGAAGACAAGTTCATGGACTTGAGGGTCCCCCGAGAGTCATGTTTCAGGTGTACTCTGCAAGTGGGAGGCAGTGCTTCACGTCCGACAGGCAACACTTGCTCGTGAAAGGTCCAGCCTCCATCTTCATCTCGCATTGCGACACCGGTCGTGTTCGTGCTTGGAATCGCGTGACCCGGGAATCTGATTGCAAATGATAGCCAATGTTCCTCGTCGGGAGAGGCTCTAAACGGCCCATCGTGAATACAGACAACCTCCTTGACCAAAGGAAAGACTTCCGCGCGCGTCTCGTCCTCATGATTAATGCGGGCACTACCTCGAAGAACAATCTCAACCTGCAGCGGCCCAAAGAGTTCAGCATTCAATCGAGAATTTGATAGCCCTCTTAGCAGCGGCAAGTGCTTCAAGAGAAGTCTCCCGTAGACTGGAATGTCGTTGCCATAGTGGACTCGCTCTGGGTTATCAAGGACTACTCTGGCGTAGAGCCCGCCGAGCTTCGCGTGCCCGGTCAGTGGTGCAGAAACACTTGGTATCATGATTGCTGCTCGCGCGTGTGGTCTGTAGGTTGCTGCAGCATTCACCTCTCAATAGGGGCCGCGATACCTTCTTGTAGGTGCATAACGACATGTGACGTTGCACGGCTGAAGGATGCAGCTGATCGGCGTGCGGCGCAGTAAGCACAGCCATGGAGTGCAATTGGCCGGCAACACAGCTGTGGCTAGAGCTGCACAATTGACGATCGCCGGTGAGAAACAAATCACCATCTGGGTTACTCGTCTCCACTGTAAGAAACGTACCTTCATGTTGCCAGAGTGCTCAGTGGTGATGAGTCCAGGTCACAGGTCACGTCTGTATGCTTTACACTGTGTTTGTATTACCAAATACATGTACTGCGAGGGAAGAGAGCGGCCCCGAGTCCGAGACCTGTATGAAGTTACATTGACACTAGAATCGTTGCATCCTCCTCGAGATATTCTGTGCTTTCTTGTGAGCCCACACGAGCCGAGCGAGACAGCTGCGAGAGCTGCCCTACTACATGTACTTTACAAGCCTCCCTGATTGCCAAGCGCTATTCTGTTATTGGGGAATCCTGCCTGTGCGATAGCTTGCTTCGCCTCTGCGGTGCAGGCTGAAGGGCAAAGTCCTCCGGCAGAGGCTCCTTCTGCTCCAAGGGTCCGGCAGCAGTCGATCGAGGACCAGCGGGAGTTGCGAAGCAGTTCGGCGCTTCTTTACCCATGGGCAGGTAGGGTGTCTTCGGTACCGCCGCAAAATCGTTCATAATGTTCTCCTGGTATACAGGACGCACTGGTCCTTTCGGGATCGGCACACCCTTCATCAGCCAAGCCTTCATTTCATCGCTCCCTGATTCTAAGCCTGAAGAGCTGTTAGGGACGTTGCTCGTCGGTGACGGTGATGCGCTGGAGTCGTACCACTCTACTTCTTAGCATCAAGAGTCGACCAAACGTTCTGACATTCGCAGCAGACATAGAAGAGAGCCTGTAATGAATTAGCGTCATGCTGCTGCGTGCGACGTACATGGTTGGTCGAAAGGCATACCATTCCGGTCTCAGCAGTCCGCTGTTGCGACTGAAAGTACACGGCATCGCGTGCACCGCACTTCTTGCATTCTTCCTCGGCATGTGGGAGCTATGGACACCAGGATCTATCAGCACATGTCGCCGAACAGATATGAAAGCATATACAGTGTGGGTAGATGTGTAGACTCCTTCTCTTGCCTCCCAAATCTAAGCAGAGCCGTGCTCCCTCTCACGTTTCTCAGCTTTGACTTCGGCTTCCATTTCTTGTTGTGTTTGCGCGGGCTCGTCGGGCACTTCCAGCGAGATGTGCGCATCTGTTGGTTGCTCGCAGATTGGGCAAAGAATCTCTTGCCCGCACATGGTACACATCGCAGGCTCGATCTCCTGGACCTCAATATCCAAGTCGCCCTCGTCATCTTCGGCATCCTCGTCGTCCTCGTCGTCGCGCTCGATCATGTGCGTGTCAGAAGCAGAATTGTTACCCACCGTTGGATCCTGGGCAACGTCGTCAACGTTACCGGCCGTCTCTTGCACATCCTCCTTGAGCGAGTTGCGCCAGATACAAGAGGCGGTCGCCGGTTCGCTGAATTGGCAGGTGCGACACGCGAACATGAGCGTGTTGCTCAAGCGATCTTCTTTCGGGTACAACATGTTGGAGCTGTAGGCTGAATTAGCTGTCGCATTCTTAATTTCTGGGAATGGTCGCCCGATGCGACAATACGAACCACTCGCGACAGAAGCGGAAGCTGATCTTCTTCGAGTCATTACCCTTGGTCTCTGGCGCCGGCGAGGCCTCCATATCGTAGCCAGACATGATGGTGTATGGGTTGTCGTGGCGTCTCGAAGTGCAAGCTTGGTTGTGTCCAGTCCAGCAAGTTTGTCCGGTGTGGGGTTGGAGAATACATGTAGTACATGTACCTTGGCGCTGGAACTAGTCTGGGATGGGATAGCGGGCTGCAACAGTGGGGCGCCCACTAGCCGGTCAGTGCCGATCTGCCGATGCCGATGGTGAAAGCGAAGGAAGGAAGGAAGAAGGGTCCAGCACCTTCTGTGTTTGTGCTCCGCGCGATTGTGTGTCTTCCTCCTTGACACAGATCCAGACCGGGCGTAGTTCTAATAAACCAGAGCTGCTGTTCGTTGCATGTGAAAGCCGACTACCAGCCTATCACATCAGGAAGATAGCACCAAACTCAGATCTTGCCTGTCTCCAGCGATTCAATCTGGCCATCCATTGGCAGATCTCGCTTCCCCACACCTATTCTAGTTCTACCTCAATCTCCATCATATTCAAATCTCATGGTATGTGGCCGGCGGTCTCTTGTCTACTATCATCCTCTCGCGCCCGCTGACCGGGTGGCGTCGTAGGCTACAGGACTTCCAACCGGCTGGGAAGTGCGCCACAGCAACAGCAAGAATCTACCGTACTACTTCAATTCCGCCACCAAAGAGTCACGATGGGAGCCTCCTGCCGAGACGGACAGCGAGACTCTCAAACGTTACATGGGTCAATACCATACAGCCAATCTGCACTCCGAAGCTGTCCAACAGCCGGACCTTGAGGGCAAGATACGTGCTGCTCATCTACTGGTGAAGCACAAGAAGTCGCGCCGGCCGTCGTCATGGCGAGAGTCTGAGATCACACGATCCAAGGAGGAGGCCATGGAGATCATCCGCGGCTACGAGAGCAAGATCAAAAATGGCGAGACGAGTCTAGGTGACCTTGCTGTCACCGAAAGCGATTGTTCCTCGGCGAGGAAGCGGGGTGATTTGTAAGTAAAATTACTGCCTCAAATACCGCCTGCACTACGCTGCACGGCATGTGGAAGCCAGCGCAGTCACACCTGTCGAACACGCTGACAGTGGTTCAGAGGGTTCTTCGGAAAAGGAGACATGCAAGCCGAGTTTGAGCAGGCTTCCTTCGCTCTCAAACCTGGCGAGGTCTCTCAGATCATCGAAACACAATCTGGGTTGCATATCATAGAGAGGTACGTTACATGGTCGACTATCGCAACGCATCGCGTGGCAATTGGAGACGTTGTTAGAGAGCCCATCGGCTGCGGCCGGGTTGGTATACGCACATGGCGTGCCGCAATCCTGCTTCCAGGTTACAGATGCTGACGCTCTTTGTCCAGGCTGGAGTAGTCTACTACAGAAAAGGCAACGCGACAAACTAGCCGACCACCGCAGCGAGGCAATGCTACGGTGACGCTTCACGCAAATTGGCTCCGAAGATTTCATGGCCGCAGGAAGTGTGGGGGCCTCAAGATGCAAGCAGAAGTGCGTAAGCCCCGATGAGGCCCATCTGTATACAGTTACAGAGGCAATCGCAAAGAAGACCTTGGCATTTCCCTGACCACGCGAAGTCGTGTCTCTTTGTGCTTGTAACCGGACCTTGTTCCGTCGCGATTCCATCCGTGACAGCCTGCCACTTGACACCCTTGATTCCGCTCTTACACTCCATCGCATCGGCAGCCTGCAGGACATATAGCACTTTCTCATGCGTGCGCTAAGAAGCCATATCGCGAGAGCCAATACTCACAGCCACACACTAGCTTCCAGCGCGCTACACGGAGGGCGCCTCGAGCGACGTGCACCGGACCGCTGTTCTATGTAAGGTCGGTGATTGTAACCTACGCACTCCTCATTCACTTTCATAAATACCGTCCCAGAAGTGCAGTCGTTGAAGTTTCCATACGGTGCCAAGCATCATCATCGAAACTAGAAAGAACTCTACCAGGGAAACGAAACTGCCTTCACACCACGAGTCGGACCACAGATAACACCACTGGCATTGCCACGCACCAACACACCAACATACCAACACACCAACACACTCATTCCCTCGACATCCGACGCTCCCTACTACACAGCCAAGTACACAGCCCCTCCCCTCACGAAGCTCAAGCTCCCTTTCGAGGTCGAGTGTCCACTTACAGCGATCGCGACCCAGACCCAGTAGTCGAACGCACGCTGACACGGACTATGTTTCGAAACCAGATCCTACAATAACAGCGCCTTTCCCGTGGCTGGTCCAGCACACCTGTTTACGATAATATCGCCAGCAGCCCCTAAGTCCAACTCACCTGAAAGCACTTGCCGGCCAACCCGGACTCTAAGCGACCTGCAACTCCCCTCTGACATAGCTCACGCGACACCCTGGAAATCCTGGAAAGCGTCATCATGGACTCTATTCAGCGCTCCCGCTCCGGCTCGAATCAATCTCGGCAGCCCGTCTACCGTCGTCCGTCGTGGGCGCAGAACGAGAAGTCATATGAAATCTACATGCGCAAGTCTCTTGCCGCAGATCGTTCACCAGGAGCGGACTCCGGCCACGAAAACTACAGCTACGACGAGTCACATGTCAAGGAATGGCAGATGCCGAAAGATCTCCAGATGCGCTTGCCAGCTGAGTTGAAGGATGCCACCACGGAGTGGATGCTTGCCGGAGCCGCGGTCTGCACTTCACTTGAGCGCATTGCCAAACTTGACGATGAGAGTCTCTATCGCGCATACCCAGAGAAGACCATTACGCATCTCTCACGTCGCGAATCGAGCCAATCTTCAGCCGTCTTCGGTGCCACTACACCACCGACCGGCTTTCCTGTGTCACAATCTCCGTCTGGTCTGTCGGCAGGCCTGATGCGTCTCGACAAGCTCGATCAACTGCCACAGCGTCAGGCCGTGGGCATGGAGTCGCCGCCCTTCACGCCAGTCGAGACCAAAGCGTGCCCGTCGCCAGAGGTGTCGTGCGAGCAGGGATTCCCGACCGCAGGCATGCCAGATGCTAGCGCGTTGGCTCAACAGCTGTCTCCTTTGTCTATGGCTAGCGACTCAGTGGCGGGTGCAGGCAGTGGCAAGTCCGACGTGGCCACTAGCTCATTCAACTCTACACTTTCGTCGGCTGTCTCAAACACGTCTTCTACTCCCTCACTGGCCACTTTTGATGAAACTGCATGGGAGACGTTTCTCAAGACGTATAATGCCGAGCTGTTCGACATCCGCACTCATGCCGGCCCGCGCTTCAAAGGTGCTGGCTATACAGTCGACAAGGCGCGCGTAGAGACGGGCATGGACAAAGAGCATCAAGACGCTCTTGCAGATTTCAACGAGTGGTGGACCAGCATGAAGCCGAAGGTCACGAAGTACGATGCGAAGTTGCGCGAGCTGGAGATGCCAAACATCGACACGGTCCGTGCAGAGAGATCGGCGCATGGTTTGCCACTCTGAAGCGTGAAGACTGTGCAGATCAGAATGCACTTGTTCTCTCTGGCAATGACGACTGGAAACGGCAGCTTATCGAGTGCACGCCCTAGATTGGCGATGATGAATTGAAAGAGCAGCATGAGACTATCGCGGTCATGTTTACTGGATACATGGCGTTGCTGGGCAAGAACGATTTAGCGAAGGTGCTTCGGAGTTTTCTTTTTCATGTGGATACCTACCAAGAATCACGACCACACGGTTAAGAGTTAATGCCTTGTGCGACAAGCAAAGGATATGAACAGAAAGAGTAGAGGATAGTGACGCTGGTCGTTGCCACAACTCTACCTTAGCTTAGCAAGCGAGCATGATACCCGATTATATCAACGAACACTTCTGATTGCGAAGTGATTTTTGTTTTTTTTTTCATCTTGCTCCTCACATGACCGTATACCACACTCCTTGAATTGTAATATCATATGTAGACATACATATATTGACCGGTCTGGTGGAGAGTTGTGCTGAGTTCCTACTTTAAGCAATCACTGGGTGCCTTAAGGTAAAGGCTGGAAACACGCACGTGTGGTAAAAATGTTCAAGGTTTGGCGAGGTCAATAGATACCTTTTGTGGAAACAAACATGAAAGCAAGAAGTCATGCCAAGTCCAGTGACGAAATGAGTGAGTAAGCAAGCAACCAAGCAATTCGTGAATTGGATACGAGCATGGTCTTTGAGTTTGTGGTTCTCGTGCACCTGACCACCAATTTGTGATGTCGCTGTCGCTCAGTACATGTACATTGATAACACGCGCTTCCCTTGTGCCAGAATCTCGGTTGCTCACAGCCGTCTGGTGTAGCTTAAAGGCACCAAACCAACCTTACTGGCATAAACTGCCACGCTCCAGTCTTCGTTAAGGTCCTCCATCTCTCTGAACTCTGCGTTCTTGGGAAAGGCAAGCTCATCTTTGTCCGCCTCCTTCGGCCATCTTGACCAGACTGCCAAAGAGCGCTTATCGGTACCTGGCTCTGCAGGTATAACCCTCTTATCGTTTGGACTGACCAGGAGGTCGTCTTTGAGCCGCCAACCACCGATCATGTCCTTCATCGTGACACGGACCTTTCCTGGTCCAGCTGGTGTTGGAGTGTCCTGATAGCCTATGACGCTCATTCGATGACCTTGTAGGCAACGTCGCCACCCATTTGGCCCATTCACGGAGGAGATCTTGCCGATAGCGAGGAGAGAATGATAACATTCGTTACATATATCATAATCACCGCCGCTGCACTGATAGCAGTGAAATCGCGTTTCTTTCTCATTTATAGGCTTTCTGCACACATCGCAGTCTGTGAGTACGGGTAACAAGACGTACGAGTCTTGCTTAAGATGTGGGACTGGAAGACAGAGAGGTATGCGAGAAGGATCCGAGTTGTGTAGAGTGCTGAGGTGTGCAATTGCCAAGAGCGGGTGAGTGCAATGATGGCCCTTGAGTACGCAAGAATTGCAGTATCCCCAGGCCCCTTCCAGACAGTGGTTACAGTACCAGTAGCATGAATTTGCGAAGCTCAAACACGATTCGCAGAAAGCCCCCTCCTGCAGATCAAGATCAGTAGTGTTCACCACCTCAGTAGTGTGGTCGGCATGAGGCACGACAACATATTTTCGTGGCATCAGCGTGTGAGGATACTCGAGGGAGCGCGTACTGTGTTCCGCCTCCGCAGTCTGTTGCCAGCGGTACATCGCCATCAGACCGAAGCCGTACCAGTGGTTACAACCTCTACCGTCACGATAGCATTGGATGCAGAGATTGTACATGCCAGAGTCACACTTGGAGCAGTTATAGTGCAGCGTCAACCCTATCGCCTGTCGCTGGCAGTACGAGCATGCGATGGTGGACGGCGTGACCGCCGAGCTTTGTGGGAAGCTACGTTCAGATGGGACCACCTCGGACACGACTGGCCGCACAGCTTGTTGAGGCGCAGCATTCGCAGCAAGGGCAGTTTGACCTGCAAGAGGCGCCGGGGCGGCGTTCTCGTTGGTAGACGAGCCAGTCCGCGTTGGCGTAGGCTCAGCAGATCGTGAGTCTCTGTGACGAGGTCGCAAAGGTTGCTCGAGGCCGCCTGCTCTCGATGTGTTAGAGATTGCTCTCATTCGCTGTGTACCACCACGCATACGGGTGGTGTCTGTGGAGCTTCGAGTGCTGCGCGAGGATGCCCTGGGCCGCTCTACACTGGGCGGATCTTGTTGTCGAGGCGGGTTGGATAGGTCAGTGGCGGAGCGTGCAGCAGGCCCGTAGTTACCTACGGAAACCGCAGGGAGCCGAGTATGTTGGCTGGTCGAGCTAGCAGATCGACGGTGGTGTCGTTCTGCACCCGCCGAAGCCTGTGCTTCGAAAATATGTGGTCTAGCTACTGGTGGCCTTGCTCGCGTTCGTGACTGCTGCTGGTGAGCGATATGTGTTCGAGGACTGGCCGCTTGCTGCCGCTGAGCTTGCGTGCTTGTGTCCTCACGTTCCTGGTTACGTGACCTGTCTCTGTGTCGTCGGCGCCTTCGATAGGCTTCAGCAATACGTTCCGTGAGCTCTTCTTCCTGGGCTGGAGTAAGATTGTCGATGTCAATGCCGTTCAGCAGCCCCTCTGAATAAATGGACTGCAGAATCTCCTGTTGCACGTCCTCCGAATTGGCGTCCGAATTGCTGAGCAAGCTTCGTAACGACGGCTGGTGCTCAATTTGTCTTTCTGCTTCCTCTTGCTGTTGTCTCTCTGCCTCTTGCGCTACCCACCTGCTGGACTGTTGCTGCCTACTGAGGTCCTCTGGCCGATGAGCATGACTACGCTCCTGCCGGCGTCTCTGTCGATCTCGGCTCGCTCTCTCTGTGCGTCTCCGTGCAGTCTCCGGATCCACATGGGCCATACTCAAATCTCGGATTTCAGCCATGAGCCTTTCGTCTTCACTGTCTTCATCAGCGCAAGACACTGCGATAGTTGGTATGACATTGTCCCCGGGTTTATAGTGCATTCCCAACTCCTGCTTGTCTCGATCCGTCTTGGCCTTGTCTGGATTGGCCTTTAGAAAGCCTTCCAGGAGTGCTGTCAGCCTCCAGTCTGCTTTGGTGCCCCTCACGGACTCGCGACACGATGGACAGGTATATGGCGGTGCTGTGGTGTGCCTGCTGCTACTGTTCGCAGCACTGGTTGCCTGCCACGCAAACCACTCCTTGACACATGCTCCACAGAAGGTGTGCAAACAGTCCAGCAAGGTCAGCGGCTGGTAGAGCACATCAGTGCATATAGAGCAAGTCAGTTCTCTTTCCAGGTCTATCAATCCACCACCACCACCACCACCTCCTCCACCGCTAGCCTCGCCGCCGTCATCGTCGCCGTCGCCGTCGCCGGCCATGCTGTAGGCTGTCCCAGCACACTCGAGGATGAGGTCAAGAGTGCCGGCACAGCACTGGGCCACTGCTCGCTGTTCGTGTTCCAGGTCGCATGGGCCGGTGGCGTTTGGCTTGGCTCTAGCGACGACGTGCGGTGGGTTGGGGTGCGGTTGGTGGGTGAGGTGTGTAGTTCTCGACTCTGCTTCACCTTTCCCCCTAGCAGTGCTTGCCTGGTGTAGAAATATGTAGTTGGATTAGGTAATATTACCTAATCCAATGTTGCGCG